>JAGIQG010000005.1:63711439-63731269 GCA_024679065.1 Sphyrna mokarran
TTCATCTCCCACACCAATAGCCTTCATTTCCCACACCAACAATCTACATCTCCCACACCAACAATCTTCATCTCCGAAACTAACAATGTTCAACTCCCACACCAACAATCTTCATCTCTGATACCAAAAACCTTCATCTCCCACATCAATAACCTTCATCTCCCACACCAACAGTCTTCATCTCACAAACCAACAATCTTCATCGTCCACACCAATAACCTTTATCTCCCAGATCAACTACCTTCATCTCCCACACCAATAACCTTCATCTCCCAACCAACAATCTTCATCTCCCACACCAATAACCTTCATCTCCCACACCGACAATCTTCATCTCCCACACAAGTAACCTTCATCTCCCATACCAACATTCATCATCTCCGACACCAATAAACTTCATCTCTCACTCCAATAACCTTCATCTCCCAAAACAATAACCGTCATCTACCAAATCAATAACCTTCGTCTCTCATACCAGTAACCTTCATCTGCCAAACGAATAACCTTCACCTCCCACACCAATAAACTTCATCTCCCACACCAACAACCCTCATCTCCCACAACAGTAAATTTCATCTCCCACACCAATAACCTTCATCTTCTACACAAACAATCTTCATCTCCCAAACCAACAAGCTTCATCTCCCACACCAATAACCTACATCTCTCAAACCAACAATCTTCATCTCCCATACCAATAACCTTCATCTCCCACACCAATAACCTTCATCTCCCACACCAATAACCTTCATCTGCCACACCAACAATCTTCATCTCCCAGACCAACAATCTTCATCTCCCAAACCAACAATCTTTATCTCCCACACCAATAATCTTCATCTTCAACACCAATAACCTTCATCTCCAAAACCAATAACCTTCATCTGCCACACCAACAATCTTCATCTCCCAGACCAACAATCTTCATCTGCAACACCAACAATCTTCATCGAACACACCAACAATCTTCATCAACCATACCAAGAATTTTCATCTCCAATACCAACAACTTTCATCTCCCACACTAATAACCTTCATCTCCCACACTAATAACCTTCATCTCCCACACCAATAATCTTAGTCTCCCACACAAATAATCTTCATCTCCCACACCAACAATCTTCATCTCGGAAACCAATAACTTTCATCTCCCACACCATAACATTCATCTCCGAAACCAACAATCTTCATTTCCAATACCAATAACCTACATCTCACAAACCAAAAAACATTCATCTCCCACACCAATAACCTTCATCTTACACACCAATAACCTTCATCTCCCACACCAACAATCTTCATCTCCCACATCAACAATCTTCATCTCCCACACCAATAAGTTCATCACCAAAACCAACAATCTTCATCTCCCACACCAACAACCTTCATTTCCAATACCAAAAACCGTCATCTCACACACCAATAACCATTCATCTCCCACAGCAACAATCTTTATCTCCCAAACCAACAATCTTCATCGCCAACATCAATAACCTTCATCTCCGACACCAATAACCTTCATCTCCCACACCTGTAACCTTCATCTCCCACACCAACAATCTTCATCTCCCACACCAACAATCTTCATCTCCCATACCACTAACCTTCATCTCCCACACCAACAATCTTCATCTCCCAAACCAACAATCTTCATTGCCCACACCAATAACCTTCATCTCCCACACCAATAACCTTCATCTCCCACACCAACAATCTTAGTCTCCCACACAAATAACCTTCATCTCCCACACCAACAATCTTCATCTCGCAAAACAATAACTTTCATCTCCCACACCATAACCTTCATCTCCGAAACCAACAATCTTCATTTCCCATACCAATAACCTACATCTCACAAACCAACAACCTTCATCTCCCACACCAATAACCTTCATCTTACACACCAATAACCTTCATCTCCCACACCAACAATCTTCATCTCCCACACCAATAAGTTCATCACCAAAACCAACAATCTTCATCTCCCACACCAACAACCTTCATTTCCAATACCAAAAACCATCATCTCCCACACCAATAACCATTCATCTCCCACACCGACAATCTTCATCTCCTAAAACAACAATCTTCATCGCCAACACCAATAACCTTCATCTCCAACACCAATAACCTTCATCTCCCACACCAACAATCTTCATATCCCACACCAACAATCTTCATCTCCCACACCACTAACCTTCATCTCCCACACCAACAATCTTCATCTCCCAAAACAACAATCTTCATTGCCCACACATATAACCTTCATCTCCCACACCAATAGCCTTCATCTCCCACACCAACAATCTACATCTCCAACACCAATAACCTTCATCTCGAACAGCGATAACCTTCATCTCCCACACCAATAAACTTCATCTTCCACACCAACAATCCTCATCTCCCACACCAACACTCTTCATCTCCCACACCAATAACCTTAATCTGCCTCACCAATAACCTTCATCTGCCACACCAATAACCTACATCTTCCACACCAATAACCTTCATCTCCCACACCAACAATCTTCATCTCCGAAACTAACAATGTTCAACTCCCACACCAACAATCTTCATCTCTGATACCAAAAACCTTCATCTCCCACATCAATAACCTTCATCTCCCACACCAACAGTCTTCATCTCACAAACCAACAATCTTCATCGTCCACACCAATAACCTTCATCTCCCAGATCAACTACCTTCATCTCCCACACCAATAACCTTCATCTCCCAACCAACAATCTTCATCTCCCACACCAATAACCTTCATCTCCCACACCGACAATCTTCATCTCCCACACAAGTAACCTTCATCTCCCATACCAACATTCATCATCTCCGACACCAATAAACTTCATCTCTCACTCCAATAACCTTCATCTCCCAAAACAATAACCGTCATCTACCAAATCAATAACCTTCGTCTCTCATACCAGTAACCTTCATCTGCCAAACGAATAACCTTCACCTCCCACACCAATAAACTTCATCTCCCACACCAACAACCCTCATCTCCCACAACAGTAAATTTCATCTCCCACACCAATAACCTTCATCTTCTACACAAACAATCTTCATCTCCCAAACCAACAAGCTTCATCTCCCACTTGAGTAACCTCATCTCGCACACCAATAACCTACATCTCTCAAACCAATAATCTTCATCTCCCACACCAATAACCTTCATCTCCCACACCAATAACCTTCATCTCCCACGCCAACACCTCACTCCAACAAACCTTCACCCCACCCAATACTCATCTCCAACCAATAACTTCATCTCCCAACAACACCCAAAAACCACCCACAAAACACACCCACCACCCACAAATCTTCATCTCCCACACCAATAACCTTCATCTCCAACACCAATAACCTTCATCTCCCACACCAACAATCTTCATCTCCACACAAACCATCCCACACCAACAACTTCATCTCCCACACCACTAACCTTCATCTCCCACACCAACAATCTTCATCTCCCAACAACAACTTCATTGCCCACACATATAACCTTCATCTCCCACAGCACCAATCTTCATCACCCAAACCAAAAATCTTCATCTCCCACTTCAATAACCTTCATCTCCCACACCAATAACCTTCATCTCCCACACCAAAAATCTTCATCTCCCACACCAACAACCTTCATCTCCCACACCAATACCCTTCATCTCCCACACCGATAAACTTCATCTCCCAGACCAATAACCTTCATCTCCCACACCAACAATCTTCATCTCCCACACAAGTAACGTTCATCTCCCATACCAACATTCATCATCTCCCACACCAATAAACTTTATCTCTCACACCAATAAACTTCATTTCCCAAGACAATAACCGTCATCTCCCAAATCAATAACCTTCATCTCTCACACCAGTCACCTTCATCTGCCACACCAATAACCTACATCTCCCACACCAATAACTTTCATATCCCACGCCAACAACCCTTATCTCCCACATCAGTAACCTTCATCTCTCACACCAATAACCTTCATCTTCAACACAACCAATCTTCATCTCCCAAACCAACAATCTTCATCTCACACATCAGTAACCTCATCTCCCACACCAATAACCTTCATCTCCCACACCAAAAATCTTCATCTCCCACACGAATAACCTTCATCTCCCACACTGACAATCTTCATCTCCCACACAAGTAACCGTCATCTCCCATACCAACATTCATCATCTCCGACACCAATAAACTTCATCTCTCACTCCAATAACCTTCATCTCCCAAAACAATAACCGTCATCTCCCAAATCAATAACCTTCATCTCTCATACCAGTAACCTTCATCTGCCAAACGAATAACCTTCACCTCCCACACCAATAAACGTCATCCCTCACACCAACAACCCTCATCTCCCACAACAGTAAATTTCATCTCCCACACCAATAACCTTCATCTTCTACACAAACAATCTTCATCTCCCAAACCAACAAGCTTCATCTCCCACTTGAGTAACCTCATCTCGCACACCAATAACCTACATCTCTCAAACCAATAATCTTCATCTCCCACACCAATAACCTTCATCTCCCACACCAATAACCTTCATCTCCCACGCCAAGAATCCTCATCTCCCACACCAACAACCTTCATCTCCCACACCAATAACCGTCATCTCCCATACCAATAACCTTCATCTTCCACACCAATAAACTTCATCTCCCACACCAATAACCCTCATCTCCCACACCAGTAACCTTCATCTCCCACACCAATAATCTTCATCTCCCACACCAATAACCTTCATCTTCCAAACCACCAATCTTCATCTCCCAAAACAACAATCTTCACCTCCCACTTCAGTAACCTTCATCCCCACACCAATAAGCTTCATCT
This sequence comes from Sphyrna mokarran, assembly GCA_024679065.1. Classification (NCBI taxonomy): domain Eukaryota; kingdom Metazoa; phylum Chordata; class Chondrichthyes; order Carcharhiniformes; family Carcharhinidae; genus Sphyrna; species Sphyrna mokarran. The sequence continues at coordinate 63,716,308 of JAGIQG010000005.1, forward strand.
CTCAATCCAATAATCTTCATCTCCCAATTCAGTAACCTTCATCTCCCACAGCAATAACCGTCATCTCCGAGACCAATAACATTCATCTTGCACACCATCAATCTTCATCTCCCAAATCAACAATCTTCATCTCCCACACCAATAACCTTCATCTCCCAAACCAATAAGCTTCATCTCCCACACCAATAACCTTCATCTCTCAAACCAATAATCTTCATCTCCCACACCAATAACCGTCATCTCCAACACAAATAACCTTCATCTGCCATACGAACAATCCTCATCTCTCACACCAATAAACTTCATCTCCCAAAACAATAACCGTCATCTCCCAAACCAATAACATTCATCTCTCACATCAGTAATCTTCATCTGCCACACGAATACCCTTCATCTCCCACACCAATAAACTTCATCTCCCACACCAACTACCCTCATCTCGCACACCAGTATCCTTCATCTCCCAAACCAGTAACCTTCATCTCTCACACCAATAATCTTCATCTTCAACACCACCAATCTTCATCTCCCAAACCAACAATCTTCATCTCCCACATCAGTAACCTCATCTCCCACACCAATAACCTTCATCTTCCACAACAACAATCTTCACCTCCCAAACCAACAATCTTCATCTCCCACACCAATAAGCTTCATCTCGCACACCAGTAACCTTCATCTCCCACACCAATAACCTTCATCTCCCACACCAATAACCTTCATCTCCCACAACAACAATCTTCATCACCCACACACGTACCCTTCATCTCCCATACCAACAATCTACATCTCCCACACCAATTACCTTCATCTCTCACACCAATAACCATCATCTCCCACACCAATAACCGTCATCTCCCAAATCAATAACCTTCATCTCTCACACCAGTAACCCTCATCTGCCATTCGAATAACCTTCATCTCCCACACCAGTAGACTTCATCTCCCACACCAACAACGCTCATCTCCCACAACAGTAAATTTCATCTCCAACACCAATAACCTTCATCTCCCACACCAATAACCATCATCTCCAACAACAATAACCTTCATCTCCCACACCAATAAACTTCATCTCCCACACCAACAACCCTTATCTCCGACATCAGTAACCTTCATCTCCCACACCAATAGCCTTCATGTCCCACACCAATAACCTTCATCTTCCACTCCACCAATCTTCATCTCCCAAACCAACAATCTTCATCTCCCAATTCAGTAACATTCATCTCCCACACCAATAAGATCCATCTCTCAAATCAATAAACTTCATCTCCCACACCAATAACTTTCATCTCCCAAACCAATAACCTTCATCTCCCACACCAATAACCTTCATCTCTCAAACCAATTATCTTCATCTCCCAAACCAATAACCTTCATCTCCCACACCAATAACCTTCATCTCCCACACCAACAATCTTCATCTCCCACACAAATAACCTTCATCTCCCAGACGAACAATCCTCATCTCGCACACCAGCATCCTTCATCTCCCAAACCAGTAACCTTCATCTCCCACACCAATAACCTTTATCTTCAACACCACCAATCTTCATCTCCCAAACCAACAATCTTCATCTCCCACTTCAGTAACCTCATCTCCCACGCCAATAACCTTCATCTCCCACACCAACAAACTTCATCTCCCACACCAATAACCTTCATCTTCCACAACAAAAATCTTCACCTCCCAAACCAACAATCTTCATCTCCCACACCAAAGAGCTTCATTTCCCACACCAGTAACCTTCATCTCCCACACCAATAACCTTCATCTCCTAGAACAACAATCTTCATCTCCCAAACAAACAATCTTCATCTCCCACACCAATAAGCTTCATCTCCCACACCAGTAACCTTCATCTCCCACACCAATAACCTTCATCTCCCAGAGCAATAACCTTCATCTCCCACACCAATAACCTTCATCTCCCACACCAATAACCTTCATCTCCCACTCCAATAACATTAATCTCCCAAAACAATAACCGTCATCTCCCAAATCAATAACCTTCATCTCTCATACCAGTAACCTTCATCTGCCAAACGAATAACCTTCACCTCCCACACCAATAAACTTCATCTCCCACACCAATAACCTTCATCTCCCACACCAATAACCTTCATCTTCTACACAAATAATCTTCATCTCCCTAACCAACACGCTTCATCTCCCACTTCAGTAACCTCATCTTGCACACCAATAACCTACATCTCTCAAACCAATAATCTTCATCTCCCAAACCAATAACCTTCATCTCCCACACCAATAACCTTCATCTCCCACACCAATAACCTTCATCTCCCACACCAATAACCTTCATCTTCCACAGCACCAATCTTCATCACCCAAACCAACAATCTTCATCTCCCACTTCAATAACCTTCATCTCCCACAGCAATAACCTTCATCTCCCACACCAACAACCTTCATCTCCCACACCAACAACCTTCATCTCCCACACCAACAACCTTCATCTCCCACACCAATAACCTTCATCTCCCACACCAATAACCTTCATCTCCCACACCAATAAACTTCATCTTCCACACCAACAATCCTCATCTCCCACACCAACACTCTTCATCTCCCACACCAATAACCTTAATCTGCCTCACCAATAACCTTCATCTGCCACACCAATAACCTACATCTTCCACACCAATAACCTTCATCTCCCACACCAACAATCTTCATCTCCGAAACTAACAATGTTCAACTCCCACACCAACAATCTTCATCTCTGATACCAAAAACCTTCATCTCCCACATCAATAACCTTCATCTCCCACGCCAACAGTCTTCATCTCACAAACCAACAATCTTCATCGTCCACACCAATAACCTTCATCTCCCAGATCAACTACCTTCATCGCCCACATCAATAACCTTCATCTGCCAACCAACAATCTTCATCTCCCACACCAATAACCTTCATCTCCCACACCGACAATCTTCATCTCCCACACAAGTAACCTTCATCTCCATACCAACATTCATCATCTCCGACACCAATAAACTTCATCTCTCACTCCAATAACCTTCATCTCCCAAAACAATAACCGTCATCTCCCAAATGAATAACCTTCATCTCTCACACCAGTCACCTTCATCTGCCACACCAATAACCTTCATCTCCCACACCAATAAACTTCATCTCCCAGACCAATAACCTTCATCTTCCACAGCACCAATCTTCATCACCCAAACCAACAATCTTCATCTCCCAATTCAATAACCTTCATCTCCCACACCAATAACCTTCATCTCCCACACCAACAACTTTCATCTCCCACACCAACAACCTTCATCTCCCACACCAACAACCTTCATCTCCCACACCAATAACCTTCATCTCCCACACCAAGAAACTTCATCTCCCAGAACAATAACCTTCATCTCCCACACCAACAATCTTCATCTCCCACACAAATAACGTTCATCTCCCATACCAACATTCATCATCTCCCACACCAATAAAGTTCATCTCTCACACCAATAACCTTCATTTCCCAAGACAATAACCGTCATCTCCCAAACGAATAACCTTCATCTCTCACACCAGTCACCTTCATCTGCCACACCAATAACCTTCATCTCCCACACCAATAAACTTCATCTCCCACGCCAACAACCCTTATCTACCACACCAACAATCCTCATCTCTCACACCAATAACCTTCATCTCCCAAAACAATAACCATCATCTCCCAAACCAATAACCTTCATCTCTTACATCAGTAATCTTCATCTGCCACACGAATACCCTTCAACTCCCACACCAATAAACTTCATCTCCCACACCAACTACCCTCATTTCGCACACCAGTATCCTTCATCTCCCAAACCAGTAACCTTCATCTCTCACACCAATAATCTTCATCTTCAACACCACCAATCTTCATCTCCCAAACCAACAATCTTCATCTCACACATCATTAACCTCATCTCCCACACCAATAACCTTCATCTCCCACACCAAAAATCTTCATCTCCCACACCAATAACATTCATCTCCCACACTGACAATCTTCATCTCCCACACAAGTAACCTTCATCTCCCATACCAACCTTCATCATCTCCGACACCAATAAACTTCATCTCTCACTCCAATAACATTAATCTCCCAAAACAATAACCGTCATCTCCCAAATCAATAACCTTCATCTCTCATACCAGTAACCTTAATCTGCGAAACGAATATCCTTCACCTCCGAAACCAATAAACTTCATCTCCCACACCAACAACCCTCATCTCCCACAAGAGTAAATTGCATCTCCCACACCAATAACCTTCATCTCCCACACCAATAACCTTCATCTTCTACACAAATAATCTTCATCTCCCTGACCAACACGCTTCATCTCCCACTTCAGTAACCTCATCTTGCACACCAATAACCTACATCTCTCAAACCAATAATCTTCATCTCCCAAACCAATAACCTTCATCTCCCACACCAATAACCTTCATCTCCCACCCCAATAACCTTCATCTCCCACACCAATAACCTTCATTTTCCACACCACCAATCTTCATCACCCAAACCAAGAATCTTCATCTCCCACTTCAATAACCTTCATCTCCCACAGCAATAACCTTCATCTCCCACACCAACAACCTTCATCTCCCACACCAACAACCTTCATCTCCCACACCAACAACCTTCATCTCCCACACCAACAACCTTCATCTCCCACACCAACAACCTTCATCTCCCACACCAATAACCTTCATCTCCCACACCAATAACCTTCATCTCCCACACCAATAAACTTCATCTTCCACACCAACAATCCTCATCTCCCACACCAACACTCTTCATCTCCCACACCAATAACCTTAATCTGCCTCACCAATAACCTTCATCTGCCACACCAATAACCTACATCTTCCACACCAATAACCTTCATCTCCCACACCAACAATCTTCATCTCCGAAACTAACAATGTTCAACTCCCACACCAACAATCTTCATCTCTGATACCAAAAACCTTCATCTCCCACATCAATAACCTTCATCTCCCACGCCAACAGTCTTCATCTCACAAACCAACAATCTTCATCGTCCACACCAATAACCTTCATCTCCCAGATCAACTACCTTCATCGCCCACATCAATAACCTTCATCTGCCAACCAACAATCTTCATCTCCCACACCAATAACCTTCATCTCCCACACCGACAATCTTCATCTCCCACACAAGTAACCTTCATCTCCATACCAACATTCATCATCTCCGACACCAATAAACTTCATCTCTCACTCCAATAACCTTCATCTCCCAAAACAATAACCGTCATCTCCCAAATGAATAACCTTCATCTCTCACACCAGTAACCTTCATCTGCCACACCAATAACCTTCATCTCCCACACCAATAACCTTCATCTCCCACACCAATAACCTTCATCTTCCACAGCACCAATCTTCATCACCCAAACCAACAATCTTCATCTCCCACTTCAATAACCTTCATCTCCCACACCAATAACCTTCATCTCCCACACCAACAACCTTCATCTCCCACACCAACAACCTTCATCTCCCACACCAATAACCTTCATCTCCCACACCAATAAACTTCATCTTCCACACCAACAATCCTCATCTCCCACACCAACACTCTTCATCTCCCACACCAATAACCTTAATCTGCCTCACCAATAACCTTCATCTGCCACACCAATAACCTACATCTTCCACACCAATAACCTTCATCTCCCACACCAACAATCTTCATCTCCGAAACTAACAATGTTCAACTCCCACACCAACAATCTTCATCTCTGATACCAAAAACCTTCATCTCCCACATCAATAACCTTCATCTCCCACGCCAACAGTCTTCATCTCACAAACCAACAATCTTCATCGTCCACACCAATAACCTTCATCTCCCAGATCAACTACCTTCATCGCCCACATCAATAACCTTCATCTGCCAACCAACAATCTTCATCTCCCACACCAATAACCTTCATCTCCCACACCGACAATCTTCATCTCCCACACAAGTAACCTTCATCTCCATACCAACATTCATCATCTCCGACACCAATAAACTTCATCTCTCACTCCAATAACCTTCATCTCCCAAATCAATAACCGTCATCTCCCAAATGAATAACCTTCATCTCTCACACCAGTCACCTTCATCTGCCACACCAATAACCTTCATCTCCCACACCAATAAACTTCATCTCCCAGACCAATAACCTTCATCTTCCACAGCACCAATCTTCATCACCCAAACCAACAATCTTCATCTCCCAATTCAATAACCTTCATCTCCCACACCAATAACCTTCATCTCCCACACCAACAACTTTCATCTCCCACACCAACAACCTTCATCTCCCACACCAACAACCTTCATCTCCCACACCAATAACCTTCATCTCCCACACCAAGAAACTTCATCTCCCAGAACAATAACCTTCATCTCCCACACCAACAATCTTCATCTCCCACACAAATAACGTTCATCTCCCATACCAACATTCATCATCTTCCACACCAATAAAGTTCATCTCTCACACCAATAACCTTCATTTCCCAAGACAATAACCGTCATCTCCCAAACGAATAACCTTCATCTCTCACACCAGTCACCTTCATCTGCCACACCAATAACCTTCATCTCCCACACCAATAAACTTCATCTCCCACGCCAACAACCCTTATCTCCCACACCAACAATCCTCATCTCTCACACCAATAACCTTCATCTCCCAAAACAATAACCATCATCTCCCAAACCAATAACCTTCATCTCTTACATCAGTAATCTTCATCTGCCACACGAATACCCTTCAACTCCCACACCAATAAACTTCATCTCCCACACCAACTACCCTCATTTCGCACACCAGTATCCTTCATCTCCCAAACCAGTAACCTTCATCTCTCACACCAATAATCTTCATCTTCAACACCACCAATCTTCATCTCCCAAACCAACAATCTTCATCTCACACATCATTAACCTCATCTCCCACACCAATAACCTTCATCTCCCACACCAAAAATCTTCATCTCCCACACCAATAACATTCATCTCCCACACTGACAATCTTCATCTCCCACACAAGTAACCTTCATCTCCCATACCAACCTTCATCATCTCCGACACCAATAAACTTCATCTCTCACTCCAATAACATTAATCTCCCAAAACAATAACCGTCATCTCCCAAATCAATAACCTTCATCTCTCATACCAGTAACCTTAATCTGCGAAACGAATATCCTTCACCTCCGAAACCAATAAACTTCATCTCCCACACCAACAACCCTCATCTCCCACAAGAGTAAATTGCATCTCCCACACCAATAACCTTCATCTCCCACACCAATAACCTTCATCTTCTACACAAATAATCTTCATCTCCCTGACCAACACGCTTCATCTCCCACTTCAGTAACCTCATCTTGCACACCAATAACCTACATCTCTCAAACCAATAATCTTCATCTCCCAAACCAATAACCTTCATCTCCCACACCAATAACCTTCATCTCCCACACCAATAACCTTCATCTCCCACACCAATAACCTTCATCTTCCACACCACCAATCTTCATCACCCAAACCAAGAATCTTCATCTCCCACTTCAATAACCTTCATCTCCCACAGCAATAACCTTCATCTCCCACACCAACAACCTTCATCTCCCACACCAACAACCTTCATCTCCCACACCAATAACCTTCATCTCCCACACCAACAACCTTCATCTCCCACACCAACAACCTTCATCTCCCACACCAACAACCTTCATCTCCCACACCAATAACCTTCATCTCCCACACCAATAAACTTCATCTTCCACACCAACAATCCTCATCTCCCACACCAACACTCTTCATCTCCCACACCAATAACCTTAATCTGCCTCACCAATAACCTTCATCTGCCACACCAATAACCTACATCTTCCACACCAATAACCTTCATCTCCCACACCAACAATCTTCATCTCCGAAACTAACAATGTTCAACTCCCACACCAACAATCTTCATCTCTGATACCAAAAACCTTCATCTCCCACATCAATAACCTTCATCTCCCACGCCAACAGTCTTCATCTCACAAACCAACAATCTTCATCGTCCACACCAATAACCTTCATCTCCCAGATCAACTACCTTCATCGCCCACATCAATAACCTTCATCTGCCAACCAACAATCTTCATCTCCCACACCAATAACCTTCATCTCCCACACCGACAATCTTCATCTCCCACACAAGTAACCTTCATCTCCATACCAACATTCATCATCTCCGACACCAATAAACTTCATCTCTCACTCCAATAACCTTCATCTCCCAAAACAATAACCGTCATCTCCCAAATGAATAACCTTCATCTCTCACACCAGTCACCTTCATCTGCCACACCAATAACCTTCATCTCCCACACCAATAAACTTCATCTCCCAGACCAATAACCTTCATCTCCAACAAACTTCATCTCCACAGCACCAATCTTCATCACCCAAACCAACAATCTTCATCTCCCAATTCAATAACCTTCATCTCCCACACCAATAACCTTCATCTCCCACACCAACAACTTTCATCTCCCACACCAACAACCTTCATCTCCCACACCAACAACCTTCATCTCCCACACCAATAACCTTCATCTCCCACACCAAGAAACTTCATCTCCCAGAACAATAACCTTCATCTCCCACACCAACAATCTTCATCTCCCACACAAATAACGTTCATCTCCCATACCAACATTCATCATCTCCCACACCAATAAAGTTCATCTCTCACACCAATAACCTTCATTTCCCAAGACAATAACCGTCATCTCCCAAACGAATAACCTTCATCTCTCACACCAGTCACCTTCATCTGCCACACCAATAACCTTCATCTCCCACACCAATAAACTTCATCTCCCACGCCAACAACCCTTATCTCCCACACCAACAATCCTCATCTCTCACACAATAACCTTCATCTCCCAAAACAATAACCATCATCTCCCAAACCAATAACCTCATCTCTTACATCAGTAATCTTCATCTGCCACACGAATACCCTTCAACTCCCACACCAATAAACTTCATCTCCCACACCAACTACCCTCATTTCGCACACCAGTATCCTTCATCTCCCAAACCAGTAACCTTCATCTCTCACACCAATAATCTTCATCTTCAACACCACCAATCTTCATCTCCCAAACCAACAATCTTCATCTCACACATCATTAACCTCATCTCCCACACCAATAACCTTCATCTCCCACACCAAAAATCTTCATCTCCCACACCAATAACATTCATCTCCCACACTGACAATCTTCATCTCCCACACAAGTAACCTTCATCTCCCATACCAACCTTCATCATCTCCGACACCAATAAACTTCATCTCTCACTCCAATAACCTTCATCTCCCAAAACAATAACCATCATCTCCCAAATCAATAACCTTCATCTCTCATACCAGTAACCGTCATCTCCCATACCAATAACCTTCATCTTCCACACCAATAAACTTCATCTCCCACACCAATAACCCTCATCTCCCACACCAGTAACCTTCATCTCCCACACCAATAATCTTCATCTACCACACCAATAACCTTCATCTTCCAAACCACCAATCTTCATCTCCCAAAACAACAATCTTCATCTCCCACTTCAGTAACCTATATCCCCACACCAATAAGCTTCATCTCTCAATCCAATAATCTTCATCTCCCAATTCAGTAACCTTCATCTCCCACAGCAATAACCGTCATCTCCGAGACCAATAACATTCATCTTGCACACCATCAATCTTCATCTCCCAAATCAACAATCTTCATCTCCCACACAAATAACCTTCATCTCTCAAACCAATAATCTTCATCTCCCACACCAATAACCTTCATCTCCAACACAAATAACCTTCATCTGCCATACGAACAATCCTCATCTCTCACACCAATAACCTTCATCTCCCAAAACAATAACCGTCATCTCCCAAACCAATAACATTCATCTCTCACATCAGTAATCTTCATCTGCCACACGAATACCCTTCATCTCCCACACCAATAAACTTCATCTCCCACACCAACTACCCTCATCTCGCACACCAGTATCCTTCATCTCCCAAACCAGTAACCTTCATCTCTCACACCAATAATCTTCATCTTCAACACCACCAATCTTCATCTCCCAAACCAACAATCTTCATCTCCCACATCAGTAACCTCATCTCCCACACCAATAACCTTCATCTTCCACAACAACAATCTTCACCTCCCAAACCAACAATCTTCATCTCCCACACCAATAAGCTTCATCTCGCACACCAGTAACCTTCATCTCCCACACCAATAACCTTCATCTCCCACACCAATAACCTTCATCTCCCACAACAACAATCTTCATCACCCACACAAGTACCCTTCATCTCCCATACCAACAATCTACATCTCCCACACCAATTACCTTCATCTCTCACACCAATAACCATCATCTCCCACACCAATAACCGTCATCTCCAAAATCAATAACCTTCATCTCTCACACCAGTAACCCTCATCTGCCATTCGAATAATCTTCATCTCCCACACCAATAAACTTCATCTCCCACACCAACAACCCTTATCTCCCACACCAACAATCCTCATCTCTCACATCAATAACCTTCATCTCCCAAAACAATAACCATCATCTCCCAAACCAATAACCTTCATCTCTTACATCAGTAATCTTCATCTGCCACACGAATACCCTTCAACTCCCACACCAATAAACTTCATCTCCCACACCAACTACCCTCATTTCGCACACCAGTATCCTTCATCTCCCAAACCAGTAACCTTCATCTCTCACACCAATAACCTTCATCTTCAACACCACCAATCTTCATCTCCCAAACCAACAATCTTCATCTCACACATCAGTAACCTCATCTCCCACACCAATAACCTTCATCTCCCACACCAAAAATCTTCATCTCCCACACCAATAACCTTCATCTCCCACACTGACAATCTTCATCTCCCACACAAGTAACCGTCATCTCCCATACCAACATTCATCATCTCCGACACCAATAAACTTCATCTCTCACTCCAATAACCTTCATCTCCCAAAACAATAACCGTCATCTCCCAAATCAATAACCTTCATCTCTCATACCAGTAACCTTCATCTGCCAAACGAATAACCTTCACCTCCCACACCAATAAACTTCATCTCCCACACCAACAACCCTCATCTCCCACAACAGTAAATTTCATCTCCCACACCAATAACCTTCATCTTCTACACAAACAATCTTCATCTCCCAAACCAACAAGCTTCATCTCCCACTTGAGTAACCTCATCTCGCACACCAATAACCTACATCTCGCACACCAATAACCTACATCTCTCAAACCAATAATCTTCATCTCCCACACCAATAACCTTCATCTCCCACACCAATAACCTTCATCTCCCACACAAATAACCTTCATCTTCCACAGCACCAATCTTCATCACCCAAACCAACAATCTTCATCTCCCACTTCAATAACCTTCGTCTCCCACACCAATAACCTTCATCTCCCACACGAACAATCTTCATCTCCCACACCAACAACCTTCATCTCCCACACCAAAATCCTTCATCTCCCACACCGATAAACTTCATCTCCCAGACCAATAACCTTCATCTTCCAAACCACCAATCTTCATCTCCCAAAACAACAATCTTCATCTCCCACTTCAGTAACCTTCATCCCCACACCAATAAGCTTCATCTCTCAATCCAATAATCTTCATCTCCCAATTCAGTAACCTTCATCTCCCACAGCAATAACCGTCATCTCCGAAACCAATAACATTCATCTTGCACACCATCAATCTTCATCTCCCAAATCAACAAACTTCATCTCCCACACCAATAACCTTCATCTCCCAAACCAATAAGCTTCATCTCCCACACCAATAACCTTCATCTCTCAAACCAATAATCTTCATCTCCCACACCAATAACCTTCATCTCCAACACAAATAACCTTCATCTGCCATACGAACAATCCTCATCTCTCACACCAATAACCTTCATCTCCCAAAACAATAACCGTCATCTCCCAAACCAATAACATTCATCTCTCACATCAGTAATCTTCATCTGCCACACGAATACCCTTCATCTCCCACACCAATAAACTTCATCTCCCACACCAACTACCCTCATCTCGCACACCAGTATCCTTCATCTCCCAAACCAGTAACCTTCATCTCTCACACCAATAATCTTCATCTTCCACACCACCAATCTTCATCTCCCAAACCAACAATCTTCATCTCCCACATCAGTAACCTCACCTCCCACACCAATAACCTTCATCTTCCACAACAACAATCTTCACCTCCCAAACCAACAATCTTCATCTCCCACACCAATAAGCTTCATCTCGCACACCAGTAACCTTCATCTCCCACACCAATAACCTTCATCTCCCACACCAATAACCTTCATCTCCCACACCAATAACCTTCATCTCCCACAACAACAATCTTCATCACCCACACAAGTACCCTTCATCTCCCATACCAACAATCTACATCTCCCACACCAATTACCTTCATCTCTCACACCAATAACCATCATCTCCCACACCAATAACCGTCATCTCCCAAATCAATAACCTTCATCTCTCACACCAGTAACCGTCATCTGCCATTCGAATAACCTTCATCTCCCACACCAATAGACTGCATCTCCCACACCAACAACGCTCATCTCCCACAACAGTAAATTTCATCTCCAACACCAATCTTCTAACCTTCTTCTAATCTTCCAACCTTCATCTTCTACACAAACAATCTTCATCTCCCAAACCAACAAGCTTCATCTCCCACTTGTGTAACCTCATCTCGCACACCAATAACCTACATCTCTCAAACCAATAATCTTCATCTCCCATACCAATAACCTTCATCTCCCACACCAATAACCTTCATCTCCCACACCAATAACCTTCATCTCCCAGACCAATAATCTTCATCTCCAAAGCACCAATCTTCATCACCCAAATCAACAATCTTCATCTCCCACTTCAATAACCTTCATCTCCCACACCAATAACCTTCATCTCCCACACCAACAATCTTCAACTACCACACCAACAACCTTCATTTCCCACACCAATACCCTTCATCTCCCACACCGATAAACTTCATCTCCCAGACCAATAACCTTCATCTCCCAGACCAATAACCTTCATCTCCCACATCAACAATCTTCATCTCCCACACAAGTAACGTTCATCTCCCATACCAACATTCATCATCTCCCACAATAATAAACTTCATCTCTCACAACAATAAACTTCATTTCCCAAGACAATAACCGTCATCTCCCAAATCAATAACCTTCATCTCTCACACCAGTAACCGTCATCTGCCATTCGAATAACCTTCATCTCCCACACCAATAGACTGCATCTCCCACACCAACAACGCTCATCTCCCACAACAGTAAATTTCATCTCCAACACCAATCTTCTAACCTTCTTCTAATCTTCCAACCTTCATCTTCTACACAAACAATCTTCATCTCCCAAACCAACAAGCTTCATCTCCCACTTGTGTAACCTCATCTCGCACACCAATAACCTACATCTCTCAAACCAATAATCTTCATCTCCCATACCAATAACCTTCATCTCCCACACCAATAACCTTCATCTCCCACACCAATAAACTTCATCTCCCAGACCAATAACCTTCATCTCCCAGACCAATAACCTTCATCTCCCACATCAACAATCTTCATCTCCCACACAAGTAACGTTCATCTCCCATACCAACATTCATCATCTCCCACAATAATAAACTTCATCTCTCACACCAATAAACTTCATTTCCCAAGACAATAACCGTCATCTCCGAAATCAATAACTTCATCTCTCACACCAGTCACCTTCATCTGCCACACCAATAACCTTCATCTCCCACACCAATAACCTTCATCTCCCACACCAACAACCCGTATCTCCCACATCAGTAACCTTCATCTCCCACACCAATAACCTTCATCTCCCACGCCAACAATCCTCATCTCCCACACCAACAACATTCATCTCCCACACCAATAACCGTCATCTCCAATACAAATAACCTTCATCTTCCACACCAATAAACTTCATCTCCCACATCAATAACCCTCATCTCCCACACCAGTAACCTACATCTCCCACACCAATAACTTTTATCTCCCACACGAATAACCTTCATCTTCCAAACCACCAATCTTCATCCCCCAAAACAACAATCTTCATCTCCCACACCAATAACCTTCATCTCCCATACCAATAACCTTCATCTCCCACACCAATAACCTTCATCTCCCACACCAATAACCTTCATCTCCCAGACCAATAATCTTCATCTCCAAAGCACCAATCTTCATCACCCAAATCAACAATCTTCATCTCCCACTTCAATAACCTTCATCTCCCACACCAATAACCTTCATCTCCCACACCAACAATCTTCAACTACCACACCAACAACCTTCATTTCCCACACCAATACCCTTCATCTCCCACACCGATAAACTTCATCTCCCAGACCAATAACCTTCATCTCCCAGACCAATAACCTTCATCTCCCACATCAACAATCTTCATCTCCCACACAAGTAACGTTCATCTCCCATACCAACATTCATCATCTCCCACAATAATAAACTTCATCTCTCACACCAATAAACTTCATTTCCCAAGACAATAACCGTCATCTCCGAAATCAATAACTTCATCTCTCACACCAGTCACCTTCATCTGCCACACCAATAACCTTCATCTCCCACACCAATAACCTTCATCTCCCACGCCAACAACCCGTATCTCCCTCATCAGTAACCTTCATCTCCCACACCAATAACCTTCATCTCCCACGCCAACAATCCTCATCTCCCACACCAACAA
>JAGIQG010000005.1:63731369-63887330 GCA_024679065.1 Sphyrna mokarran
CATCTCCCACATCAACAATCTTCATCTCCCACACAAGTAACGTTCATCTCCCATACCAACATTCATCATCTCCCACAATAATAAACTTCATCTCTCACACCAATAAACTTCATTTCCCAAGACAATAACCGTCATCTCCGAAATCAATAACTTCATCTCTCACACCAGTCACCTTCATCTGCCACACCAATAACCTTCATCTCCCACACCAATAACCTTCATCTCCCACGCCAACAACCCTTATCTCCCTCATCAGTAACCTTCATCTCCCACACCAATAACCTTCATCTCCCACGCCAACAATCCTCATCTCCCACACCAACAACCTTCATCTCCCACACCAATAACCGTCATCTCCCATACCAATAACCTTCATCTTCCACACCAATAAACTTCATCTCCCACACCAATAACCCTCATCTCCCACACCAGTAACCTTCATCTCCCACACCAATAACTTTTATCTCCCACACGAATAACCTTCATCTTCCAAACCACCAAACTTCATCCCCCAAAACAACAATCTTCATCTCCCACTTCAATAACCTTCATCCCCACACCAATAAGCTTCATCTCTCAATCCAATAATCTTCATCTCCCAATTCAGTAACCTTCATCTCCCACAGCAATAACCGTCATCTCCGAAACCAATAACATTCATCTTGCACACCATCAATCTTCATCTCCCAAATCAACAAATTTCATCTCCCACACCAATAACCTTCATCTCCCAAACCAATAAGCTTCATCTCCCACACCAATAACCTTCATCTCTCAAACCAATGATCTTCATCTCCACACCAATAACCTTCATCTCCAACACAAATAACCTTCATCTGCCATACGAACAATCCTCATCTCTCACACCAATAACCTTCATCTCCCAAAACAATAACCGTCATCTCCCAAACCAATAACATTCATCTCTCACATCAGTAATCTTCATCTGCCACACGAATACCCTTCATCTCCCACACCAATAAACTTCATCTCCCACACCAACTACCCTCATCTCGCACACCAGTATCCTTCATCTCCCAAACCAGTAACCTTCATCTCTCACACCAATAATCTTCATCTTCAACACCACCAATCTTCATCTCCCAAACCAACAATCTTCATCTCCCACATCAGTAACCTCATCTCCCACACCAACAACCTTCATCTCCCACACCAAAATCCTTCATCTCCCACACCGATAAACTTCATCTCCCAGACCAATAACCTTCATCTTCCAAACCACCAATCTTCATCTCCCAAAACAACAATCTTCATCTCCCACTTCAGTAACCTTCATCCCCACACCAATAAGCTTCATCTCTCAATCCAATAATCTTCATCTCCCAATTCAGTAACCTTCATCTCCCACAGCAATAACCGTCATCTCCGAGACCAATAACATTCATCTTGCACACCATCAATCTTCATCTCCCAAATCAACAATCTTCATCTCCCACACCAATAACCTTCATCTCCCAAACCAATAAGCTTCATCTCCCACACCAATAACCTTCATCTCCAACACAAATAACCTTCATCTGCCATATGAACAATCCTCATCTCTCACACCAATAACCTTCATCTCCCAAAACAATAACCGTCATCTCCCAAACCAATAACATTCATCTCTCACATCAGTAATCTTCATCTGCCACACGAATACCCTTCATCTCCCACACCAATAAACTTCATCTCCCACACCAACTACCCTCATCTCGCACACCAGTATCCTTCATCTCCCAAACCAGTAACCTTCATCTCTCACACCAATAATCTTCATCTTCAACACCACCAATCTTCATCTCCCAAACCAACAATCTTCATCTCCCACATCAGTAACCTCATCTCCCACACCAATAACCTTCATCTTCCACAACAACAATCTTCACCTCCCAAACCAACAATCTTCATCTCCCACACCAATAAGCTTCATCTCGCACACCAGTAACCTTCATCTCCCACACCAATAACCTTCATCTCCCACACCAATAACCTTCATCTCCCACAACAACAATCTTCATCACCCACACAAGTACCCTTCATCTCCCATACCAACAATCTACATCTCCCACACCAATTACCTTCATCTCTCACACCAATAACCATCATCTCCCACACCAATAACCGTCATCTCCCAAATCAATAACCTTCATCTCTCACACCAGTAACCGTCATCTGCCATTCGAATAACCTTCATCTCCCACACCAATAGACTGCATCTCCCACACCAACAACGCTCATCTCCCACAACAGTAAATTTCATCTCCAACACCAATCTTCTAACCTTCTTCTAATCTTCCAACCTTCATCTTCTACACAAACAATCTTCATCTCCCAAACCAACAAGCTTCATCTCCCAATTGTGTAACCTCATCTCGCACACCAATAACCTACATCTCTCAAACCAATAATCTTCATCTCCCATACCAATAACCTTCATCTCCCACACCAATAACCTTCATCTCCCACACCAATAACCTTCATCTCCCAGACCAATAATCTTCATCTCCAAAGCACCAATCTTCATCACCCAAATCAACAATCTTCATCTCCCACTTCAATAACCTTCATCTCCCACACCAATAACCTTCATCTCCCACACCAACAATCTTCAACTACCACACCAACAACCTTCATTTCCCACACCAATACCCTTCATCTCCCACACCGATAAACTTCATCTCCCTGACCAATAACCTTCATCTCCCAGACCAATAACCTTCATCTCCCACATCAACAATCTTCATCTCCCACACAAGTAACGTTCATCTCCCATACCAACATTCATCATCTCCCACAATAATAAACTTCATCTCTCACAACAATAAACTTCATTTCCCAAGACAATAACCGTCATCTCCCAAATCAATAACCTTCATCTCTCACACCAGTAACCGTCATCTGCCATTCGAATAACCTTCATCTCCCACACCAATAGACTGCATCTCCCACACCAACAAAGCTCATCTCCCACAACAGTAAATTTCATCTCCAACACCAATCTTCTAACCTTCTTCTAATCTTCCAACCTTCATCTTCTACACAAACAATCTTCATCTCCCAAACCAACAAGCTTCATCTCCCACTTGTGTAACCTCATCTCGCACACCAATAACCTACATCTCTCAAACCAATAATCTTCATCTCCCATACCAATAACCTTCATCTCCCACAACAACACTCTTCATCACCCACACAAGTACCCTTCATCTCCCATACCAACAATCTACATCTCCCACACCAATTACCTTCATCTCTCACACCAATAACCATCATCTCCCACACCAATAACCGTCATCTCCCAAATCAATAACCTTCATCTCTCACACCAGTAAACCTCATCTGCCATTCGAATAACCTTCATCTCCCACACCAATAGACTTCATCTCCCACACCAACAACGCTCATCTCCCACAACAGTAAATTTCATCTCCAACACCAATAACCTTCATCTCCCACACCAATAACCTTCATCTCCCACAACAATAAACTTCATCTCCCATACCAACAACCCTTATCTCCGACATCAGTAACCTTCATCTCCCACACCAATAGCCTTCATGTCCCACACCAATAACCTTCATCTTCCACTCCACCAATCTTCATCTCCCAAACCAACAATCTTCATCTCCCAATTCAGTAACTTTCATCTCCAACACCAATAAGATCCATCTCTCAAATCAATAAACTTAATCTCCCACACCAATAACCTTCATCTCCCAAACCAATAACCTTCATCTCCCACACCAATAACCTTCATCTCTCAAACCAATTATCTTCATCTCCCAAACCAATAACCTTCATCTCCCACACCAATAACCTTCATCTCCCACACCAACAATCTTCATCTCCCACACAAGTAACGTTCATCTCCCATACCAACATTCATCATCTCCAACACCAATAAACTTCATCTCTCACACCAATAACCTTCATTTCCCAAGACAATAACCGTCATCTCCCAAATTAATAACCGTCATCTCTCACACCAGTCACCTTCATCTGCCACACCAATAACCTTCATCTCCCACACCAATAAACTTCATCTCCCACGCCAACAATCCTCATCTCTCACATCAATAACCTTCATCTCCCAAAACAATAACCATCATCTCCCAAACCAATAACCTTCATCTCTTACTCAGTAATCTTCATCTGCCACACGAATCCCTTCAACTCCCACACCAATAAACTGTATCTCCCACACAACTACCCTCATTTCACACACCAGTATCCTTTATCTCCCAAACCAGTAACCTTCATCTCTCACACCAATAACCTTCATTTTCAACACCACCAATCTTCATCTCCCAAACCAACAATCTTCATCTCACACATCAGTAACCTCATCTCCCACACCAATAACCTTCATCTCCCACACCAAAAATCTTCATCTCCCACACCAATAACCTTCATCTCCCACACTGACAATCTTCATGTCCCACACAAGTAACCTTCATCTCCCATACCAACATTCATCATCTCCGACACCAATAAACTTCATCTCTCACTCCAATAACCTTCATCTCCCAAAACAATAACCGTCATCTCCCAAATGAATAACCTTCATCTCTCACACCAGTCACCTTCATCTGCCACACCAATAACCTTCATCTCCCACACCAATAAACTTCATCTCCCAGACCAATAACCTTCATCTTCCACAGCACCAATCTTCATCAGCCAAACCAACAATCTTCATCTCCCACTTCAATAACCTTCATCTCCCACACCAATAACTTTTTTTTTTTTTCTTCATCTCCCACACCAACAACCTTCATCTCCCACACCAACAAACTTCATCTCCCACACCAACAACCTTCTCTCCCACACCAATAACCTTCTTCTCCCACACCAAGAACTTCATCTCCAGAACATAACCTTCATCTCCACACAACGATCTTCATCTCCCACACAAGTACGTTCTCTCCCATACCAACATTCATCATCTTCCCACCAATAAATTTCATCTCTCACACGAATAACTTTCATTTCCCAAGACAATAACCGTCATCTCCCAAACGAATAACCTTCATCTCTCACAGCCGTCCCCTTCTCTGCCACCCAATAATCTTCATCTCACACACAAGTAAAGTTCATCTCCCATACCAATATTTTTCATCTCCCAAACCAATAACTTTATCTCTCACACCAATAGACTTCGTTTCTCAAGACAATTATCTTCATCTCCCAAATCAATAACCTTCATCTCTCACACCAGTAACCTTCATCTGCCACACCAATAATCTTCATCTCCCACACAAATAACTTTCATATCCGAGGCGAACAACCCTTTGGTTTATCTCCCAAATCAGTAACCTTCATCTCTCACACCAATAACCTTTATCTTCAACACAGCCAATCTTCATCTCAACCAACAATCTTCATCTCACACATCATTAACCTCATCTCCCACACCAATAACCTTCATCTCCCACACCAAAAATCTTCATCTCCCACACGAATAACATTCATCTCCCACCTGACATTTTGTTTTTTTTTTTTTTTTTTTTTTTTTTTTTTTTTTTGTGTTTTTTTTTTTTTTTTTCCAGTAACCTTCATCTCCCACACCGTTATATTCATCTCCAGACCAATAACCTTCATCTTCCAAACCACCAATCTTCATCTCCCAAAACAACAATCTTCACTCCCACTTCAGTAACCTTCATCCCCACACCAATAAGCTTCATCTCTCAATCCAATAATCTTCATCTCCCAATTCAGTAACCTTCATCTCCCTCAGCAATAACCGTCATCTCCGAGACCAATAACATTCATCTTGCACACCTCAATCTTCATCTCCCAATTCAGTAATCTTCATCTCCCACACCAATAACCTTCATCTCCCAAACCAATAAGCTTCATCTCCCACACCAATAACCTTCATCTCTCAAACCAATAATCTTCATCTCCCACACCAATAACCTTCATCTCCAACACAAATAACCTTCATCTGCCATATGAACGATCCTCATCTCTCACACCAATAACCTTCATCTCCCAAAACAATAACCGTCATCTCCCAAATCAATGACATTCATCTCTCACATCAGTAATCTTCATCTGCCACACGAATACCCTTCATCTCCCACACCAACTACCCTCATCTCGCACACCAGTATCCTTCATCTCCCAAACCAGTAACCTTCATCTCTCACACCAATAATCTTCATCTTCAACACCACCAATCTTCATCTCCCAAACCAACAATCTTCATCTCCCACATCAGTAACCTCACCTCCCACACCAATAACCTTCATCTTCCACAACAACAATCTTCACCTCCCAAACCAACAATCTTCATCTCCCACACCAATAAGCTTCATCTCGCACACCAGTAACCTTCATCTCCCACACCAATAACCTTCATCTCCCACACCAATAACCTTCATCTCCCACAACAACAATCTTCATCACCCACACAAGTACCCTTCATCTTTTTTTTTTTTTTTTTTGTTTTTTTTTGTTTTGGTTGTTTTTTGTTTTGTTTGTTTTTTTTTTTTTTTTTTCATCTTCCACACCAATAACTTCATCTCCCACACCAATAACCCTTATCTCCGACATCAGTAACCTTCATCTCCCACGCAATAGTTTCATGTCCACATCAATAACCTTCATCTTCCATCCACCAATCTTCATCTCCCAAACAACAATCTTCATCTCCCATTCAGTAACTTCATCTCCACACCAATAAGTTCATCTCTCAATCAATAATCTTCATCTCCCATTCAGTAACTTTCATCTCCCAAGCAATAACCTTGATCTCCGAACCAATAGCTTCATCTTTCAACCATTTATCTTCATCTCCCAAATTTTTTTTTTTTTGTTTTTTTTTTGTTTTTTTTTTGTTTTTTTTTTGTCATCTCCAAACAATAACTTCATCTCTCACTTCAGTATCTTCATCTGGCACACGATACCTTCATCTCCAACCAATACTTCATCTCGCACACCATATCCTTCATCTCCCAACATACTTCATCTCTCACACAATATCTTCATCTTCACAGCACAATCTTCATCTCCCAAACCAACAATCTTCATCTCCCACTTCAGTAACCTTTTTTGTTTCATCTCCCACACCAACAACCTTCATCTCCCACACCAAAATCCTTCATCTCCCACACCGATAAACTTCATCTCCCAGACCAATAACCTTCATCTTCCAAACCACCAATCTTCATCTCCCAAAACAACAATCTTCATCTCCCACTTCAGTAACCTTCATCCCCACACCAATAAGCTTCATCTCTCAATCCAATAATCTTCATCTCCCAATTCAGTAACCTTCATCTCCCACAGCAATAACCGTCATCTCCGAAACCAATAACATTCATCTTGCACACCATCAATCTTCATCTCCCAAATCAACAAACTTCATCTCCCACACCAATAACCTTCATCTCCCAAACCAATAAGCTTCATCTCCCACACCAATAACCTTCATCTCTCAAACCAGTAATCTTCATCTCCCACACCAATAACCTTCATCTCCAACACAAATAACCTTCATCTGCCATATGAACAATCCTCATCTCTCACACCAATAACCTTCATCTCCCAAAACAATAACCGTCATCTCCCAAACCAATAACATTCATCTCTCACATCAGTAATCTTCATCTGCCACACGAATACCCTTCATCTCCCACACCAATAAACTTCATCTCCCACACCAACTACCCTCATCTCGCACACCAGTATCCTTCATCTCCCAAACCAGTAACCTTCATCTCTCACACCAATAATCTTCATCTTCAACACCACCAATCTTCATCTCCCAAACCAACAATCTTCATCTCCCACATCAGTAACCTCATCTCCCACACCAATAACCTTCATCTTCCACAACAACAATCTTCACCTCCCAAACCAACAATCTTCATCTCCCACAACAATAAGCTTCATCTCGCACACCAGTAACTTCATCTCCCACAACAATAACCTTCATCTCCCACACCAATAACGTTCATCTCCCACAACAACAATCTTCATCACCCACACAAGTACCCTTCATCTCCCATACCAACAATCTACATCTCCCACACCAATTACCTTCATCTCTCACACCAATAACCATCATCTCCCACACCAATAACCGTCATCTCCCAAATCAATAACCTTCATCTCTCACACCAGTAACCGTCATCTGCCATTCGAATAACCTTCATCTCCCACACCAATAGACTGCATCTCCCACACCAACAACGCTCATCTCCCACAACAGTAAATTTCATCTCCAACACCAATCTTCTAACCTTCTTCTAATCTTCCAACCTTCATCTTCTACACAAACAATCTTCATCTCCCAAACCAACAAGCTTCATCTCCCAATTGTGTAACCTCATCTCGCACACCAATAACCTACATCTCTCAAACCAATAATCTTCATCTCCCATACCAATAACCTTCATCTCCCACACCAATAACCTTCATCTCCCACACCAATAACCTTCATCTCCCAGACCAATAATCTTCATCTCCAAAGCACCAATCTTCATCACCCAAATCAACAATCTTCATCTCCCACTTCAATAACCTTCATCTCCCACACCAATAACCTTCATCTCCCACACCAACAATCTTCAACTACCACACCAACAACCTTCATTTCCCACACCAATACCCTTCATCTCCCACACCGATAAACTTCATCTCCCTGACCAATAACCTTCATCTCCCAGACCAATAACCTTCATCTCCCACATCAACAATCTTCATCTCCCACACAAGTAACGTTCATCTCCCATACCAACATTCATCATCTCCCACAATAATAAACTTCATCTCTCACAACAATAAACTTCATTTCCCAAGACAATAACCGTCATCTCCCAAATCAATAACCTTCATCTCTCACACCAGTAACCGTCATCTGCCATTCGAATAACCTTCATCTCCCACACCAATAGACTGCATCTCCCACACCAACAAAGCTCATCTCCCACAACAGTAAATTTCATCTCCAACACCAATCTTCTAACCTTCTTCTAATCTTCCAACCTTCATCTTCTACACAAACAATCTTCATCTCCCAAACCAACAAGCTTCATCTCCCACTTGTGTAACCTCATCTCGCACACCAATAACCTACATCTCTCAAACCAATAATCTTCATCTCCCATACCAATAACCTTCATCTCCCACAACAACACTCTTCATCACCCACACAAGTACCCTTCATCTCCCATACCAACAATCTACATCTCCCACACCAATTACCTTCATCTCTCACACCAATAACCATCATCTCCCACACCAATAACCGTCATCTCCCAAATCAATAACCTTCATCTCTCACACCAGTAAACCTCATCTGCCATTCGAATACCCTTCATCTCCCACACCAATAGACTTCATCTCCCACACCAACAACGCTCATCTCCCACAACAGTAAATTTCATCTCCAACACCAATAACCTTCATCTCCCACACCAATAACCTTCATCTCCCACACCAATAAACTTCATCTCCCACACCAACAACCCTTATCTCCGACATCAGTAACCTTCATCTCCCACACCAATAGCCTTCATGTCCCACACCAATAACCTTCATCTTCCACTCCACCAATCTTCATCTCCCAAACCAACAATCTTCATCTCCCAATTCAGTAACTTTCATCTCCCACACCAATAAGATCCATCTCTCAAATCAATAAACTTAATCTCCCACACCAATAACCTTCATCTCCCAAACCAATAACCTTCATCTCCCACACCAATAACCTTCATCTCCCAAACCAATTATCTTCATCTCCCAAACCAATAACCTTCATCTCCCACACCAATAACCTTCATCTCCCACACCAACAATCTTCATCTCCCACACAAGTAACGTTCATCTCCCATACCAACATTCATCATCTCCAACACCAATAAACTTCATCTCTCACACCAATAACCTTCATTTCCCAAGACAATAACCGTCATCTCCCAAATTAATAACCGTCATCTCTCACACCAGTCACCTTCATCTGCCACACCAATAACCTTCATCTCCCACACCAATAAACTTCATCTCCCACGCCAACAATCCTCATCTCTCACATCAATAACCTTCATCTCCCAAAACAATAACCATCATCTCCCAAACCAATAACCTTCATCTCTTACATCAGTAATCTTCATCTGCCACACGAATACCCTTCAACTCCCACACCAATAAACTGTATCTCCCACACCAACTACCCTCATTTCACACACCAGTATCCTTTATCTCCCAAACCAGTAACCTTCATCTCTCACACCAATAACCTTCATTTTCAACACCACCAATCTTCATCTCCCAAACCAACAATCTTCATCTCACACATCAGTAACCTCATCTCCCACACCAATAACCTTCATCTCCCACACCAAAAATCTTCATCTCCCACACCAATAACCTTCATCTCCCACACTGACAATCTTCATGTCCCACACAAGTAACCTTCATCTCCCATACCAACATTCATCATCTCCGACACCAATAAACTTCATCTCTCACTCCAATAACCTTCATCTCCCAAAACAATAACCGTCATCTCCCAAATGAATAACCTTCATCTCTCACACCAGTCACCTTCATCTGCCACACCAATAACCTTCATCTCCCACACCAATAAACTTCATCTCCCAGACCAATAACCTTCATCTTCCACAGCACCAATCTTCATCACCCAAACCAACAATCTTCATCTCCCACTTCAATAACCTTCATC
The DNA here is from genome assembly GCA_024679065.1 of Sphyrna mokarran. Lineage (NCBI taxonomy): Eukaryota > Metazoa > Chordata > Chondrichthyes > Carcharhiniformes > Carcharhinidae > Sphyrna > Sphyrna mokarran. The sequence goes on from JAGIQG010000005.1 coordinate 63,742,069, forward strand.
TCCCACACCAATAACATTCATCTCCCACACCAATAACCTTCATCTCCCACACCAACAACCTTCATCTCCCACACCAACAACCTTCATCTCCCACACCAACAACCTTCATCTCCCACACCAACAACCTTCATCTCCCACACCAACAACCTTCATCTCCCACACCAATAACCTTCATCTCCCACACCAAGAAACTTCATCTCCCAGAACAATAACCTTCATCTCCCACACCAACAATCTTCATCTCCCACACAAATAACGTTCATCTCCCATACCAACATTCATCATCTCCCACACCAATAAAGTTCATCTCTCACACCAATAACCTTCATTTCCCAAGACAATAACCGTCATCTCCCAAACGAATAACCTTCATCTCTCACACCAGTCACCTTCATCTGCCACACCAATAACCTTCATCTCCCACACCAATAAACTTCATCTCCCACGCCAACAACCCTTATCTACCACACCAACAATCCTCATCTCTCACACCAATAACCTTCATCTCCCAAAACAATAACCATCATCTCCCAAACCAATAACCTTCATCTCTTACATCAGTAATCTTCATCTGCCACACGAATACCCTTCAACTCCCACACCAATAAACTTCATCTCCCACACCAACTACCCTCATTTCGCACTCCAGTATCCTTCATCTCCCAAACCAGTAACCTTCATCTCTCACACCAATAACCTTCATCTTCAACACCACCAATCTTCATCTCCCAAACCAACAATCTTCATCTCACACATCAGTAACCTCATCTCCCACACCAATAACCTTCATCTCCCACACCAAAAATCTTCATCTCCCACACGAATAACCTTCATCTCCCACACTGACAATCTTCATCTCCCACACAAGTAACCGTCATCTCCCATACCAACATTCATCATCTCCGACACCAATAAACTTCATCTCTCACTCCAATAACCTTCATCTCCCAAAACAATAACCATCATCTCCCAAATCAATAACCTTCATCTCTCATACCAGTAACCGTCATCTCCCATACCAATAACCTTCATCTTCCACACCAATAAACTTCATCTCCCACACCAATAACCCTCATCTCCCACACCAGTAACCTTCATCTCCCACACCAATAATATTCATCTACCACACCAATAACCTTCATCTTCCAAACCACCAATCTTCATCTCCCAAAACAACAATCTTCACCTCCCACTTCAGTAACCTTCATCCCCACACCAATAAGCTTCATCTCTCAATCCAATAATCTTCATCTCCCAATTCAGTAACCTTCATCTCCCACAGCAATAACCGTCATCTCCGAGACCAATAACATTCATCTTGCACACCATCAATCTTCATCTCCCAAATCAACAATCTTCATCTCCCACACCAATAACCTTCATCTCCCAAACCAATAAGCTTCATCTCCCACACCAATAACCTTCATCTCTCAAACCAATAATCTTCATCTCCCACACCAATAACCTTCATTCCAACACAAATAACCTTCATCTGCCATACGAACAATCCTCATCTCTCACACCAATAACCTTCATCTCCCAAAACAATAACCGTCATCTCCCAAACCAATAACATTCATCTCTCACATCAGTAATCTTCATCTGCCACACGAATACCCTTCATCTCCCACACCAATAAACTTCATCTCCCACACCAACTACCCTCATCTCGCACACCAGTATCCTTCATCTCCCAAACCAGTAACCTTCATCTCTCACACCAATAATCCTCATCTTCAACACCACCAATCTTCATCTCCCAAACCAACAATCTTCATCTCCCACATCAGTAACCTCATCTCCCACACCAATAACCTTCATCTTCCACAACAACAATCTTCACCTCCCAAACCAACAATCTTCATCTCCCACACCAATAAGCTTCATCTCGCACACCAGTAACCTTCATCTCCCACACCAATAACCTTCATCTCCCACACCAATAACCTTCATCTCCCACAACAACACTCTTCATCACCCACACAAGTACCCTTCATCTCCCATACCAACAATCTACATCTCCCACACCAATTACCTTCATCTCTCACACCAATAACCATCATCTCCCACACCAATAACTGTCATCTCCCAAATCAATAACCTTCATCTCTCACACCAGTAACCCTCATCTGCCATTCGAATAACCTTCATCTCCCACACCAATAGACTTCATCTCCCACACCAACAACGCTCATCTCCCACAACAGTAAATTTCATCTCCAACACCAATAACCTTCATCTCCCACACCAATAACCATCATCTCCCACAACAATAACCTTCATCTCCCACACCAATAAACTTCATCTCCCACAACAACAACCCTTATCTCCGACATCAGTAACCTTCATCTCCCACACCAATAGCCTTCATGTCCCACACCAATAACCTTCATCTTCCACTCCACCAATCTTCATCTCCCAAACCAACAATCTTCATCTCCCAATTCAGTAACTTTCATCTCCCACACCAATAAGATCCATCTCTCAAATCAATAAACTTAATCTCCCACACCAATAACCTTCATCTCCCAAACCAATAACCTTCATCTCCCACACCAATAACCTTCATCTCTCAAACCAATTATCTTCATCTCCCAAACCAATAACCTTCATCTCCCACACCAATAAGCTTCATCTCCCACACCAACAATCTTCATCTCCCACACAAATAACCTTCATCTCCCAGACGAACAATCCTCATCTCGCACATCAGCATCCTTCATCTCCCAAACCAGTAACCTGCATCTCCCACACCAATAACCTTTATCTTCAACACCACCAATCTTCATCTCCCAAACCAACAATCTTCATCTCCCACTTCAGTAACCTCATCTCCCACGCCAATAACCTTCATCTCCCACGCCAATAACCTTCATATCCCACAGCAACAAACTTCATCTCCCACACCAAAGAGCTTCATTTCCCACACCACTAACCTTCATCTCCCACACCAATAACCTTCATCTCCTAGAACAACAATCTTCATCTCCCAAACAAACAATCTTCATCTCCCACACCAATAAGCTTCATCTCCCACCCCAGTAACCTTCATCTCCCACACCAATAACCTTCATCTCCCAGAGCAATAACCTTCATCTCCCACACCAATAACCTTCATCTCCCACTCCAATAACATTAATCTCCCAAAACAATAACCGTCATCTCCCAAATCAATAACCTTCATCTCTCATACCAGTAACCTTCATCTGCCAAACGAATAACCTTCACCTCCCACACCAATAAACTTCATCTCCCACACCAACAACCCTCATCTCCCACAACAGTAAATTTCATTTCCCACACCAATAACCTTCATCTCCCACACCAATAACCTTCATCTTCTACACAAATAATCTTCATCTCCCTAACCAACAAGCTTCATCTCCCACTTCAGTAACCTCATCTTGCACACCAATAACCTACATCTCTCAAACCAATAATCTTCATCTCCCAAACCAATAACCTTCATCTCCCACACCAATAACCTTCACCTCCCACACCAATAACCTTCATCTTCCAAAGCACCAATCTTCATCACCCAAACCAACAATCTTCATCTCCCACTTCAATAACCTTCATCTCCCACACCAACAACTTTCATCTCCCACACCAACAACCTTCATCTCCCACACCAAAAACCTTCATCTCCCACACCAATAACCTTCATCTCCCACACCAATAAACTTCATCTCCCACACCAACAATCCTCATCTCCCACACCAACACTCTTCATCTCCCACACCAATAACCTTAATCTGCCTCACCAATAACCTTCATCTGCCACACCAATAACCTACATCTTCCACACCAATAACCTTCATCTCCCACACCAACAATCTTCATCTCCGAAACTAACAATGTTCAACTCCCACACCAACAATCTTCATCTCTGATACCAAAAACCTTCATCTCCCACATCAATAACCTTCATCTCCCACACCAACAGTCTTCATCTCACAAACCAACAATCTTCATCGTCCACACCAATAACCTTCATCTCCCAGATCAACTACCTTCATCGCCCAGATCAATAACCTTCATCTCCCAACCAACAATTTTCATCTCCCACACCAATAACCTTCATCTCTCAAACCAACAATCTTCATCTCCCACACAAGTAACCTTCATCTCCCATACCAACATTCATCATCTCCCACACCAATAAACTTCATCTCTCACTCCAATAACCTTCATCTCCCAAAACAATAACCGTCAACTCCCAAATGAATAACCTTCATGTCTCACACCAGTCACCTTCATCTGCCACACCAATAACCTTCATCTGCCACACCAATAAACTTCAGCTCCCAGACCAATAACCTTCATCTTCCACAGCACCAATCTTCATCACCCAAACCAACAATCTTCATCTCCCACTTCAATAACCTTCATCTCCCACACAATAACTTACTCACACAATAACCTTCATCTCCCACACCAACAACCTTCATCTCCCACACCAACAACCTTCATCTCCCACACCAACAACCTTCATCTCCCACACCAATAACCTTCATCTCCCACACCAATAAACTTCATCTCCCAGAACAATAACCTTCATCACCCACACCAACAATCTTCATCTCCCACACAAGTAACGTTCATCTCCCATACCAACATTCATCATCTCCCACACCAATAAACTTCATCTTTCACACCAATAACCTTCATTTCCCAAGACAATAACCGTCATCTCCCAAATGAATAACCTTCATCTCTCACACCAGTCACCTTCATCTGCCACACCAATAACCTTCATCTCCCACACCAATAAACTTCATCTCCCACGCCAACAATCCTCATCTCTCACATCAATAACCTTCATCTCCCAAAACAATAACCATCATCTCCCAAACCAATAACCTTCATCTCTTACATCAGTAATCTTCATCTGCCACACGAATACCCTTCAACTCCCACACCAATAAACTTCATCACCCACACCAACTGCCCTCATTTCGCACACCAGTATCCTTCATCTCCCAAACCAGTAACCTTCATCTCTCACACCAATAACCTTCATCTTCAACACCACCAATCTTCATCTCCCAAACCAACAATCTTCATCTCCCACATCAGTAACCTTCATCTCCCACACCGACAATCTTCATCTCCCACACAAGTAACCTTCATCTCCCATACCAACATTCATCATCTCCCACACCAATAAACTTCATCTCTCACTCCAATAACCTTCATCTCCCAAAACAATAACCGTCAACTCCCAAATGAATAACCTTCATGTCTCACACCAGTCACCTTCATCTGCCACACCAATAACCTTCATCTCCCACACCAATAAACTTCAGCTCCCAGACCAATAACCTTCATCTTCCACAGCACCAATCTTCATCACCCAAACCAACAATCTTCATCTCCCACTTCAATAACCTTCATCTCCCACACCAATAACCTTCATCTCCCACACCAATAACCTTCATCTCCCACACCAACAACCTTCATCTCCCACACCAACAACCTTCATCTCCCACACCAACAACCTTCATCTCCCACACCAATAACCTTCATCTCCCACACCAATAAACTTCATCTCCCAGAACAATAACCTTCATCACCCACACCAACAATCTTCATCTCCCACACAAGTAACGTTCATCTCCCATACCAACATTCATCATCTCCCACACCAATAAACTTCATCTTTCACACCAATAACCTCCATTTCCCAAGACAATAACCGTCATCTCCCAAATGAATAACCTTCATCTCTCACACCAGTCACCTTCATCTGCCACACCAATAACCTTCATCTCCCACACCAATAAACTTCATCTCCCACGCCAACAACCCTTATCTCCCACACCAACAATCCTCATCTCTCACACCAATAACCTTCATCTCCCAAAACAATAACCATCATCTCCCAAACCAATAACCTTCATCTCTTACATCAGTAATCTTCATCTGCCACACGAATACCCTTCAACTCCCACACCAATAAACTTCATCACCCACACCAACTGCCCTCATTTCGCACACCAGTATCCTTCATCTCCCAAACCAGTAACCTTCATCTCCCACACCAATAACCCTCATCTCCCACACCAGTAACCTTCATCTCCCACACCAATAATCTTCATCTACCACACCAATAACCTTCATCTTCCAAACCACCAATCTTCATCACCGAAACCACCAATCTTCATCTCCCACTTCAGTAACCTATATCCCCACACCAATAAGCTTCATCTCTCAATCCAATAATCTTCATCTCCCAATTCAGTAACCTTCATCTCCCACAGCAATAACCGTCATCTCTGAGACCAATAACATTCATCTTGCACACCATCAATCTTCATCTCCCAAATCAACAATCTTCATCTCCCACACCAATAACCTTCATCTCCCAAACCAATAAGCTTCATCTCCCACACCAATAACCTTCATCTCTCAAACCAATAATCTTCATCTCCCACACCAATAACCTTCATCTCCAACACAAATAACCTTCATCTGCCATACGAACAATCCTCATTGCACACCATCAATCTTCATCTCCCAAATCAACAATCTTCATCTCCCACACCAATAACCTTCATCTCCCAAACCAATAAGCTTCATCTCCCACACCAATAACCTTCATCTCTCAAACCAATAATCTTCATCTCCCACACCAATAACCTTCATCTCCCAAAACAATAACCGTCATCTCCCAAACCAATAACATTCATCTCTCACGTCAGTAATCTTCATCTGCCACACGAATACCCTTCATCTCCCACACCAATAAACTTCATCTCCCACACCAACTACCCTCATCTCGCACACCAGTATCCTTCATCTCCCAAACCAGTAACCTTCATCTCTCACACCAATAATCCTCATCTTCAACACCACCAATCTTCATCTCCCAAACCAACAATCTTCATCTCCCACATCAGTAACCTCATCTCCCACACCAATAACCTTCATCTTCCACAACAACAATCTTCACCTCCCAAACCAACAATCTTCATCTCCCACACCAATAAGCTTCATCTCGCACACCAGTAACCTTCATCTCCCACACCAATAACCTTCATCTCCCACACCAATAACCTTCATCTCCCACAACAGCAATCTTCATCACCCACACAATTACCCTTCATCTCCCATACCAACAATCTACATCTCCCACACCAATTACCTTCATCTCTCACACCAATAACCATCATCTCCCACACCAATAACCGTCATCTCCCAAATCAATAACCTTCATCTCTCACACCAGTAAACCTCATCTGCCATTCGAATACCCTTCATCTCCCACACCAATAGACTTCATCTCCCACACCAACAACGCTCATCTCCCACAACAGTAAATTTCATCTCCAACACCAATAACCTTCATCTCCCACACCAATAACCATCATCTCCCACAACAATAACCTTCATCTCCCACACCAATAAACTTCATCTCCCACACCAACAACCCTTATCTCCGACATCAGTAACCTTCATCTCCCACACCAATAGCCTTCATGTCCCACACCAATAACATTCATCTTCCACTCCACCAATCTTCATCTCCCAAACCAACAATCTTCATCTCCCAATTCAGTAACATTCATCTCCCACACCAATAAGATCCAACTCTCAAATCAATAAACTTCATCTCCCACACCGATAACCTTCATCTCCCAAACCAATAACCTTCATCTCCCACACCAATAACCTTCATCTCTCAAACCAATTATCTTCATCTCCCAAACCAATAACCTTCATCTCCCACACCAATAACCTTCATCTCCCACACCAACAATCTTCATCTCCCACACAAATAACCTTCGTCTCCCAGACGAACAATCCTCATCTCGCACACCAGCATCCTTCATCTCCCAAACCAGTAACCTTCATCTCCCACACCAATAACCTTTATCGTCAACACCACCAATCTTCATCTCCCAAACCAACAATCTTCATCTCCCACTTCAGTAACCTCATCTCCCACGCCAATAACCTTCATCTCCCACACCAACAAACTTCATCTCCCACACCAATAACCTTCATCTTCCACAACAAAAATCTTCACCTCCCAAACCAACAATCTTCATCTCCCACACCAAAGAGCTGCATTTCCCACACCAGTAACCTTCATCTCCCACACCAGTAACCTTCATCTCCCACACCAATAACCTTCATCTCCTAGAACAACAATCTTCATCTCCCAAACAAACAATCTTCATCTCCCACACCAATAAGCTTCATCTCCCACACCAGTAACCTTCATCTCCCACACCAATAACCTTCATCTCCCAGAGCAATAACCTTCATCTCCCACACCAATAACCTTCATCTCCCACACCAATAACCTTCATCTCCCACTCCAATAACATTAATCTCTCAAAACAATAACCGTCATCTCCCAAATCAATAACCTTCATCTCCCACACCAATAACCTTCATCTCCCACACCAGTAACCTTCATCTCCCACACCAATAACCTTCATCTCCCAGAGCAATAACCTTCATCTCCCACACCAATAACCTTCATCTCCCACACCAATAACCTTCATCTCCCACTCCAATAACATTAATCTCCCAAAACAATAACCGTCATCACCCAAATCAATAACCTTCATCTCTCATACCAGTAACCTTCATCTGCCAAACGAATATCCTTCACCTCCCACATCAATAAACTTCATCTCCCACACCAACAACCCTCATCTCCCACAACAGTAAATTTCATCTCCCACACAAATAACCTTCATCTCCCACACCAATAACCTTCATCTTCTACACAAACAATCTTCATCTCCCTAACCAACAAGCTTCATCTCCCACTTCATTAACCTCATCTTGCACACCAATAACCTACATCTCTCAAACCAATAATCTTCATCTCTCAAACCAATAACCTTCATCTCCCACACCAATAAACTTCATCTCCCACACCAATAACCTTCATCTCCCAGACCAATAACCTTCATCTTCCACAGCACCAATCTTCATCACCCAAACCAACAATCTTCATCTCCCACTTCAATAATCTTCATCTCCCACAGCAATAACCTTCATCTCCCACACCAACAACCTTCATCTCCCACACCAACAACCTTCATCTCCCACACCAACAACCTTCATCTCCCACACCAACAACCTTCATCTCCCACACCAATAACCTTCATCTCCCACACCAATAAACTTCATCTCCCAGACCAATAACCTTCATCTCCCACACCAACAATCTTCATCTCCCACACAAGTAACGTTCATCTCCCATACCAACATTCATCATCTCCCACACCAATAAACTTCATCTCTCACACCAATAACCTTCATTTCCCAAGACAATAACCGTCATCTCCCAAATGAATAACCTTCATCTCTCACACCAGTCAGCTTCATCTGCCACACCAATAACCTTCATCTCCCACACCAATAAACTTCCGCTCCCAGACCAATAACCTTCATCTTCCACAGCACCAATCTTCATCACCCAAACCAACAATCTTCATCTCCCACTTCAATAACCTTCGTCTCCCACACCAATAACCTTCATCTCCCACACCAACAATCTTCATCTCCCACACCAACAACCTTCATCTCCCACACCAACAAGCTTCATCTCCCACACCAATAACCTTCATCTCCCACACCAACAATCCTCATCTCCCACACCAACAACCTTCATCTCCCACACCAATAACCGTCATCTCCCATACCAATAACCTTCATCTTCCACACCAATAAACTTCATCTCCCACACCAATAACCCTCATCTCCCACACCAGTAACCTTCATCTCCCACACCAATAACTTTTATCTCCCACACGAATAACCTTCATCTTCCAAACCACCAATCTTCATCTCCCAAAACAACAATCTTCATCTCCCACTTCAATAACCTTCATCCCCACACCAATAAGCTTCATCTCTCAATCCAATAATCTTCATCTCCCAATTCAGTAACCTTCATCTCCCACAGCAATAACCGTCATCTCCGAAACCAATAACATTCATCTTGCACACCATCAATCTTCATCTCCCAAATCAACAATCTTCATCTCCCACACCAATAACCTTCATCTCCCACACCAATAACCTTCATCTCCAACACAAATAACCTTCATCTGCCATACGAACAATCCTCATCTCTCACACCAATAACCTTCATCTCCCAAAACAATAACCATCATCTCCCAAACCAATAACATTCATCTCTCACATCAGTAATCTTCATCTGCCACACGAATACCCTTCATCTCCCACACCAATAAACTTCATCTCCCACACCAACTACCCTCATCTCGCACACCAGTATCCTTCATCTCCCACACAAATAACCTTCATCTCCCACATCAATAACCTTCATCTCCCACAACAACAATCTTCATCACCCACACAAGTACCCTTCATTTCCCATACCAACAATCTACATCTCCCACACCAATTACCTTCATCTCTCACACCAATAACCATCATCTCCCACACCAATAACCGTCATCTCCCAAATCAATAACCTTCATCTCTCACACCAGTAACCCTCATCTGCCATTCGAATAACCTTCATCTCCCACACCAATAGACTTCATCTCCCACACCAACAACGCTCATCTCCCACAACAGTAAACTTCATCTCCAACACCAATAACCTTCATCTCCCACACCAACAACCCTTATCTCCAACATCAGTAACCTTCATCTCCCACACCAATAACCTTCATCTCCAACACCAATAACCTTCATCTTCCACTCCACCAATCGCCATCTCCCAAACCAACAATCTTCATCTCCCAATTCAGTAACATTCATCTCCAACACCAATAAGATCCATCTCTCAAATCAATAAACTTCATCTCCCACACCAATAACCTTCATCTCCCAAACCAATAACCTTCATCTCCCACACCAATAACCTCCACATCTCAAACCAATTATCTTCATCTCCCAAACCAATAACCTTCATCTCCCACACCAATAATCTTCATCTCCCACACCAACAATCTTCATCTCCCACACAAATAACCTTCGTCTCCCAGACGAACAATCCTCATCTCGCACACCAGCATTCTTCATCTCCCAAACCAGTAACCTTCATCTCCCACACCAATAACCTTTATCTTCAACACCACCAATCTTCATCTCCCAAACCAACAATCTTCATCTCCCACTTCAGTAACCTCATCTCCCACGCCAATAACCTTCATCTCCCACACCAACAAACTTCATCTCCCACACCAATAACCTTCATCTTCCAAAACAAAAATCTTCACCTCCCAAACCAACAATCTTCATCTCCCACACCAATTAGCTTCATATCCCACACCAGTAACCTTCTTCTCCCACACCAATAACCTTCATCTCCTAGAACAACACTCTTCATCTCCCAAACAAACAATCTTCATCTCCCACACCAATAAGCTTCATCTCCCACACCAGTAACCTTCATCTCCCACACCAATAACCTTCATCTCCCAGAGCAATAACCTTCATCTCCCACTACAATAACATTAATCTCCCAAAACAATAACCGTCATCTCCCAAATCAATAACCTTCATCTCTCATACCAGTAACGTTCATCTGCCAAATGAATAACCTTCACCTCACACACCAATAAACTTCATCTCCCACACCAACAACCCTCAACTCCCACAACAGTGAATTTCATCTCCCACACCAATAACCATCATCTCCCACACCAATAACCTTCATCTTCTACACAAATAATCTTCATCTCCCTAACCAACACGCTTCATCTCCCACTTCAGTAACCTCATCTTGCACACCAATAACCTACATCTCTCAAACCAATAATCTTCATCTCCCAAACCAATAACCTTCATCTCCCACACCAATAACCTTCATCTCCCACACCAATAACCTTCATCTCCCACACCAATAACCTTCATCTCCCAGACCAATAACCTTCATCTTCCACAGCACCAATCTTCATCACCAAAACCAACAATCTTCATCTCCCACTTCAATAACCTTCATCTCCCACACCAATAACCTTCATCTCCCACACCAACAACCTTCATCTCCCACACCAACAACCTTCATCTCCCACACCAATAACCTTCATCTCCCACACCAATAAACTTCATCTCCCAGAACAATAACCTTCATCTCCCACACCAACAATCTTCATCTCCCACACAAGTAACGTTCATCTCCCATACCAACATTCATCATCTCCCACACCAATAAACTTCATCTCTCACACCAATAACCTTCATTTCCCAAGACAATAACCGTCATCTCCCAAATGAAAAACCTTCATCTCTCACACCAGTCACCTTCATCTGCCACACCAATAACCTTCATCTCCCACGCCAACAACCCTTATCTCCCACACCAACAATCCTCATCTCTCACACCAATAACCTTCATCTCCCAAAACAATAACCGTCATCTCAGAAACCAATAACCTTCATCTCTTACATCAGTAATCTTCATCTGCCACACGAATACCCTTCAACTCCCACACCAATAAACTTAATCTCCCACACCAACTACCCTCATTTCGCACACCAGTATCCTTCATCTCCCAAACCAGTAACCTTCATCTCTCACACCAATAATCTTCATCTTCAACACCACCAATCTTCATCTCCCAAACCAACAATCTTCATCTCCCACATCAGTAACCTCATCTCCCGCACCAATAACCTTCATCTCCCACACCAACAATCTTCATCTCCCACACCAATAACCTTCATCTCCCACACTGACAATCTTCATCTCCCACACAAGTAACCTTCATCTCCCATACCAACATTCATCATCTCCGACACCAATAAACTTCATCTCTCACTCCAATAACCTTCATCTCCCAAAACAATAACCGTCATCTCCCAAATCAATAACCTTCATCTCTCATACCAGTAACCTTCATCTGCCAAACGAATAACCTTCACGTCCCACACCAATAAAGTTCATCCACCACACAAACAACCCTCATCTCCCACAACAGTAAATTTCATCTCCCACACCAATAACCTTCATCTTCTACACAAACAATCTTCATCTCCCAAACCAACAAGCTTCATCTCCCACTTGAGTAACCTCATCTCGCACACCAATAACCTACATCTCTCAAACTAATAACCTTCATCTCCCACGCCAACAATCCTCATCTCCCACACCAACAACCTTCATCTCCCACACCAATAACCGTCATCTCCCATACCAATAACCTTCATCTTCCACACCAATAAACTTCATCTCTCACACCAATAACCCTCATCTCCCATACCAGTATTCTTCATCTCCCAAACCAGTAACCTTCATCTCTCACACCAATAATCTTCATCTTCAACACCACCAATCTTCATCTCCCAAACCAACAATCTTCACCTCCCAAACCAACAATCTTCATCTCCCACACCAATAAGCTTCATCTCGCACACCAGTAACCTTCATCTCCCACACCAATAACCTTCATCTCCCACACCAATAACCTTCATCTCCCACAACAACAATCTTCATCACCCACACAAGTACCCTTCATCTCCCATACCAACAATCTACATCTCCCACACCAATTACCTTCATCTCTCACACCAATAACCATCATCTCCCACACCAATAACCGTCATCTCCCAAATCAATAACCTTCATCTCTCACACCAGTAACCGTCATCTGCCATTCGAATAACCTTCATCTCCCACACCAATAGACTTCATCTCCCACACCAACAACGCTCATCTCCCACAACAGTAAATTTCATCTCCAACACCAATAACCTTCATCTCCCACACCAACAACCATCATCTCCCACAACAATAACCTTCATCTCCCATACCACCAACCCTTATCTCCGACATCAGTAACCTTCATCTCCCACACCAATAACCTTCATCTCCCACACCAATAACCTTCATCTTCCACTCCACCAATCGCCATCTCCCAAACCAACAATCTTCATCTCCCAATTCAGTAACACTCATCTCCAACACCAATAAGATCCATCTCTCAAATCAATAAACTTCATCTCCCACACCAATAACCTTCATCTCCCAAACCAATAACCTTCATCTCCCACACCAATAACCTTCATCTCTCAAACCAATTATCTTCATCTCCCAAACCAATAACCTTCATCTCCCACACCAATAACCTTCATCTCCCACACCAACAATCTTCATCTCCCACACAAATAACCTTCGTCTCCCAGACGAACAATCCTCATCTCGCACACCAGCATCCTTCATCTCCCAAACCAGTAACCTTCATCTCCCACACCAATAACCTTTATCTTCAACACCACCAATCTTCATCTCCCAAACCAACAATCTTCATCTCCCACTTCAGTAACCTCATCTCCCACGCCAATAACCTTATTCTCCCACACCAACAAACTTCATCTCCCACACCAATAACCTTCATCTTCCACAACAAAAATCTTCACCTCCCAAACCAACAATCTTCATCTCCCACACCAAAGAGCTTCATATCCCACACCAGTAACCTTCATCTCCCACACCAATAACCTTCAACTCCCACACCAACAAACTTCATCTCCCACACCAATACCCTTCATCTCCCACACAAATAACCTTCATCTCCCGCAGCAGAAACCTTCCTCTCCCACACCAACAACCTTTATCTCCCACACCAAAAACCTTCATCTCCCACACCAACAACCTTCATCTCCCACACCACCAACCTTCATCTCCCACATCAATTTCCTTCATCTCCCACACCAATAACCTTCATCTCCCACACCGACAATCTTCATCTCCCACACCAACAACCTTCATCTCCCACAACAATAACCTTCATCTCCCACACCAATAAACTTCATCTCCCACACCAATAACCTTCATCTTCCACAACAACAATCTTCACCTCCGAAACCAACAATCTTCATCTCCCACACCAAAGAGCTTCATATCCCACACCAATAACCGTCATCTCCCACACCAATAACCTTCATCTCCCACAACAATAACCTTCATCTCCCACACCAATAACCTTCTTCTCCCACACCAACAATCTTCATCTCCCACACAAGTAACCTTCATCTCCAATACCAACAATCTACATCTCCCACACCAATAACCTTCATGTCTCGGACCAATAACCTTCATCCCCCACACCAATAACCTTCATCTCTCAAACCAATAATCATCATCTCCCACACCAATAACTTTCTTCTTCCACACCAATAACTTTCATCTACCAGACCAATAACCTTCATTTTCCACACCACCAATCTTCATCTCCCAAACCAACAATCTTCATCTCACACACAAATAACATTAATCTCCCACACCAATAACCATCATCTCCCAAACCAATAACCTTCATCTCCCACACCAATAACCTTCATCTCCCACAACAATAACCTTCATCTCCCACATCAACAATCTTCATCTCCCACTCCAACAACCTTCCTCTCCCACACCAATAACCTTCATCTCTCACACCAACAATCCTCATCTCCCACATCAATAACCTTCATCTTCCACACCAACAATCTTCATCTCCCAAACCAACAATTTCCATCTCCCACACCAATAACCTTCATCTCCAAAACCAATAACCGTCATCTCCCACACCAATAACATTCATCTCCCACACCAACAATCTTCATCTCTCACACCAATAACCTTCATCTCCGACACCTACAATCTTCATCTCCCACACAAATATCCTTCATCTCCCACACCAAGAATCTTCACCTCCCACACAAATAACATTCATGTCCCAAACCAACAATCTTCATCTCCCACACCAATAAACTTCATCTCTCACACCAATAACCTTCATCTCCCAAAACAATAACCGTCATCTCCCAAACCAATAAACTTCATCTCTCACATCAGCAACCTTCATCTGCCACACAAATAACCTTCATCTCCCACACCAATATACTTCATCTCCCACACCAACAACCCTCATCTCCCACACCAGTAATCTTGATCTCCCACACCAATAACCGTCATCTCCCACACCAATAACCGTCATCTCCCACACCAATAACCTTCATCTTCCACACCACCAATCTTCATCTCCCAAACCAACAATCTTCATCTCCCACTTCAGTAACCTTCATCTCCCACACCAATAAGCTTCATCTCTCAAATCAATAATCTTCATCTCCCACACCAATAACCTTCATCTCTCACACCAACAATCTTCATCTCCCACAGCAATAACCTTCATCTCCCACACCAATAACCTTCATCTCCCACACCAATAACCTTCATCTCCCACACCAATAACCTTCATCTCCCACACCAACAATCTTCATCTCCCAAACCAATAACCTTCATCTCCCACACCAACAATCTTCATCTCTCATACTAACAATCTTCATCTCCCACACCAATAACCTTCATCTCCCACACCAATAACCTTCATCTCCACACCAATAACCTTCATCTCCCAGACCAATAACCTTCATCTTCCACACCACCAATCTTCATCTCCCAAACCAACAATCTTCATCTCCCACTTCAATAACCTTCATCTCCCACACCAATAACCTTCATCTCCCAAACCAATTATCTTCATCTCCCACACCAATAACCTTCATCTCCCACACCAACAATCTTCATCTCCCACACCAATAACCTTCATCTCCCACACCAATAACCTTCATCTCCCAAACCAATAATCTTCATCTTCCACACCAATAACCTCCATCTCCCACACCAATAACCTTCATCTCCCACACCAATAACCTTCATCTCCCACACCAACAACCTTCATCTCCCACACCAACAACCTTCATCTCCCACACCAATAACCTTCATCTCCCACACCAACAACCTTCATCTCCCACACCAACAACCTTCATCTCCCACACCAATAACCTTCATCTCCCACACCAATAACCTTCATCTCCCACACCAACAACCTTCATCTCCCACACCAACAACTTCATCTCACACCAATAATCTTCATCTCCCACACCAACAATCCTCATGTCCACGCCAATAACCTCATCTTCCACACCAACAATCTTCATCTCCACACCAATAACCTTCATCTCCCACGCCAACAACCCTCATCTCCCACACCAATAACCTTCATCTTCCACACCAACAATCTTCATCTCCCAAACCAACAATTTTCATCTCCCACACCAATAGCCTTCTTCTCCCATACCAATAATCTTCATCTCCCACACCAAGAACCGTCATCTCCCAAACCAATAACCTTCATCTCCCACACCAATAACCTTCATCTCCAAAACCAACAAACTTCAGCTCCCACACAAATAACCTTCATCTCTCACACCAACAATCTTCATCTCCCACACCAATAACCTTCATCTCTCACACCAACAATCTTCATCTCCCACACCAATAACCTTCATCTCCCACACCAATAACCTTCATCTCCCACACCAATAACCTTCATCTCCCACACCAACAATCTTCATCTCCCACACCAAAACCTTCATCTCCCACACCAACAACCTTCATCTCCCACACCAACAACCTTCATCTCCCACACCAACAACCTTCATCTCCCACACCAAAACTTTCATCTCCCACACAAATCACCTTCATGTCCCATACCAACAATCTTCATCTCCCACACCAATAACCTTCATCTCCCACACCAACAACCTTCATCTCCCACACCACCAACCTTCATCTCCCACACCAATAACCTTCATCTCCCACACCAATAACTTTCATCTCCCACACAAATAACCTTCATGTCCCATACCAACAATCTTCATCTCCCACACCAATAAACTTCATCTCTCATACCAATAGCCTTCATCTGTCAAAACAATAACCGTCATCTCCCAAACCAATAACGTTCATCTCCCACACCAACAATCTTCATCTCCCACACCAACAATCTTCATCTCCCACACCAAACAATCTTCATCTCTCACATCAATAACTCATCTCCCACACCAACAATCTTCATCTCCCACACCAACAATCTTCATCTCCCACACCACCAACCTTCATCTCCCACACCAATAACCTTCATCTCCCATACCAATAACCTTCATCTCCCACACCAACAATCTTCATCTCCCACACCAACAATCTTTATCTCTCATAGCAATTACCTTCATCTCCCACGCAAATAACCTTCATCTCCCAAACCAACAACCTTCATCTCCCACACCAATAACCTTCATCTCCCCTACCAACAGTCTTCACCTGCTACACCAACAACTTTCATTGCCCACACCAACAGTTTTATCTCCCACACCAACAACCTTCATCTCCCTTACCAACAACCTTCATCTCCCACACCCACAACTGTCATCGCCTGCACCAACAACTTTATCTCCCACACCAACAAGCTTTATCTTGCAAACCAACCTTTATCTTCTGGGCCAATATCAATACCTGTCAGAATAAGAGTTATTAAAAGTTGTACCTGCAGAGTTCCGGTCAAAGAGTGGAGCAGAAGGCTGTTAGCAGGAGAATGTCACAGGTCATTCATGTAACCAGTTCAGTAAATTTGATTGAATGTCACATGATTATGTTACTGAGGTCTGGTGGGTAGACATGTATAACCTTTTGTAGAATACTGGGATGTATATAGAATGACATTTGTGGTAGCAATCTTAGGTTAAAAGATGAACTCTAAAGAAACCCCATCTAAACCCTGAACAAGACAAAGCTAAGAATCCCTACTGTGTAGAAAGAGGCCATTCAGCCCATTAAGCCTGCACCAAGAAGAATCTAATCCAGACCCTATATCCCACCTATTTACCTTGCCAATTCACCACACAATAAAAGGGCATTTAGCATAGCCAATCCACTTACCCCACACATCTTTGGACTGTGGGGGGAAACTGGAGCACCTGGAGGAAATGCACACAGAGATGGGGAGAATGTGTAAACTCCACACAGTTGGTGACCTGAGATCAGAATTGAACCTAAGCCTCTGGTGCTGTGAAGCAGCAGTGCTAACCACTGTGCCAGCTGTCTTTTATATCTGTTTCTATTGACAGTTTGTCAGCATCCTCTTCTTGGTAAATATTGACACAATTTACTCATTAATTATTCTAGTCTTACCATGATTTAGAGATAGAGGATAAGATATTAGAAAAAATAATTTGGGAAAAAATCAACTGGAATTGGAGAGGTTTAAGTTGATGAAGTAGAACCAGTCCAGACTTGCAAAAGAGAGATAATGCTTCATCCATCTGATTCTTATTTTTGATGAAGTAACAGCAAATATTGACTAAAGGAAAGCACTGAGTATTTTCTATGTGGATTTCTTGTGTAGAAATTCAGCACTGTTTTGACTTGCAGCACCATAGATTTTGGATGTGGGGGTAAGGGATTTCACAGAGTAAGGAAATTGTTTCTCAGCAAATTCCCCCCTCTTGATCAGACACTGACTGCCTTTTCTCAAGGTCCACCACCCTGCTCACCACCGCCACCCCTCCTTCGTCTACTCGGTCTCTAAGTCTTACTGACATCTAGAAGTGATAAGCAGCTCATACATTTTTATCTCTTGTTAATATCACATACTGAATGTCCGCACACCACTGGAATAAAACCAGTAGCAATGAGGTACGACACTCAAGCGATCATTAAAGTCACAATGGACTCAACTGGCAGCATAATGCGTGAAGGCCGACATGGGCCTTCCTGCCCAGAACATAATTCTGGTGCAGATGGGAAGGTGACAGGGTCCAAGTATGCCATAATTCCCTGTCTTTTTCATCTGAGCCCAGCACCAGTGAGGACACAACATTCCATTCCATGTCTCCAAAACATTAATCCCGACCTCCAGATTATTACTGCAGTAACATCAGAGGAGGCAAAACTGTATTGTCACAGGACTAATAATCCAGAGACCAGGGTAATGCTCTGGGGACCCAAGTTCAAATCCCACCATGGCAAATGGTGAAATTTGAATTCAATAAAAATCTGGAATTAAAAGTCTAATGATGACCATGAAATCATTGTCAACTGTTGTAAAAACCCATCTAGTTCTCCAATGTCTGTTCGGAAGGAAATTTGCAATCTTCCCCGGTCTAACCTAGATGTGACTCCAGGTCCAAAGCAATTTTAAACGTGTTCTGCACGTTTGGTCCTTCCAAGATTAGAATCAATAGGTGCTTGATGGCTGCCACAAACATGATAGACCTTTTTCTGTGCTGTAAAGCTCTATTAGGGCAGTACGATGGCACAGTGGTTAGCACTGCTGCCTCACTACTGTCAGGGATCTGGGTGCAATTCCAACTCCATATGGAGTTTGCACATTCTCCATGTATCTGCACAGATTTCCTCCAGGTGCTCTGGTTTCCTCCCAGAGTCCAAAGATGTGTGAGTCATGCTAAATTGCCCCTGAGTGTTGGGGGATTAGTTAAGTAAATATGTGGGGGTACTGGGATAGGGCAAGGGTGGGATGGGCCAAATGGCATCCTTCTGCACTATAGCGATTCTACGATTCAATGAATCTATGACTCAAAGAATCAGTACATTATCATTTCAGCAGTAACCTAAGTGAATTATTTCAAATTTATAATTCAGCCTCTGTTTTATTTGACAGATATCATTTTTGAAGAATGGGAGACTGGACATTTCTTGGAAGACTCCTGGATAAAGTTCAGTCACAATCTACAGTGATTGGGAAAATCTGGCTTACTACATTGTTTGTGTTCAGGATCTTACTGCTTGGAGCTGGAGCAGAGAGGGTTTGGGGTGATGAACAGTCTGGCTTTGTTTGCAACACGCGCCAACCTGGCTGTGAAAATGTCTGCTATGATAAAGCTTTTCCAATCTCTCACATTCGCTTTTGGGTTCTTCAGATCATTTTTGTCTCAACTCCAACATTGCTATATCTTGGACACGCTTTACACGTAATCCACAAGGCTGAGAAAAAAGAAGCCAATGAAATTGAAGTTAGGAAGATCAAGAACACAAAGTATGTTATAACTCATGGAAAAGTGAAGATAAGAGGGATCCTATTAGTCACCTACTTACTGCAAATCTTGTGTAAAATTATATTTGAAGTTGCTTTCATTATGGGTCAATGGTATCTGTTTGGATTTTCTTTGGGTCCCATTTATGTATGTGACAGATATCCCTGTCCACATAAGGTAGATTGCTTTATTTCACGCCCAACAGAAAAGACCATCTTCATTATTTTCATGTTGGCAGTGAGTGGTCTGTCACTTGTTTTAAATGTATCTGAAATAATTTACCTAATTTTCAAGCAAATTGCCTTTTCCACACGTAAGAAATATCACTATCAAATTCATTCTGGAACTGTTCTTGATAAATCTGTTCTGCTTGAAGATGTACCTCCATCAGGTTCTAAATCTGAGCTTTTAAAAGGACAATGTCAGGACCCTGATTCTCAGAATAAGTTTAACTATAATTTTGAAAAATCTACAGAGAAACTGAAGAATGATCAAGAAAAATCTTCTAAGGGTGAATGAGAGTATATATTATTTCTCAGAAGAGGAAGTCTAGAGAGCGCCAAGAATGCAAGATAGGAATAAGAGTAGACAAAGGTAATAATTATTGAATGCATTGAGTGCATTAAGTGCATCAAAGTGATAAAGTAATTTATAGTTAATCATTGTAAAAGAATTTCTGCTGGCACTACAAGAGGGCAAGAGATCTACATAAATGACTTCAGGCACAACTGAACCAAAACATATAACTTTGACAACTAGATCTATTTTTCTCTGACATCCTGAAGATCTCCTAGTTGTAGCAGTGATTTGCAAGAGGTTTTGCCAAATATCATTCAGCATACATGTGCACAGAGGTATCTCAATGCAACAGCATTTTTCAAACTGTCACAATGTTTGCCAATTGACAGGTGACAATGCTTTGTTACAATCACATAGACAAGTGATGATGACAACTTATATGAATCATAGAGCTGTATTTTAGATTGTGTGTATGGATGTATCAGAAACTGATGTTTGCAAGAACATTATTCTGTATATTGAAATGTATAAGATGCATTCTAATGATATATATGGTAGATTATAAAATCATAAGAGTTTGACACGAAATGCTATTCACCATGTTAATCTTTTTCATGACTTAAGGACCTGAAAATATTTTCATTGTTATTTAGTATTACCACATGATAACACAATTATGTTTCAAATTTGGGAATTGGAATAGAGGATAAATAAATGATTTTTAAAATTTAAATATATGCTATTTATTTTTTAAGAAAGATACAGAAGAGAACTGCATTGGGCTACTGTTATTATTTCTGTAAAAATTTTAAGAATCTAAGAACACTTTCTGGGACAGAGAAAGGTGAATATTAAACAATAGTTAGAGGCATTGACCATGCTAAATTCTCCATTAGTGTACCGGAACAGATGCCGTAGTGAGGTAACCAGGGAATTTTCACAATAACTTCATTGCAGTGTTAATGTAACTCTACTTGTGAGATTAATAAATTTTAATAAGTAGAAAAGAAATGGACCATTTAGCTTGAGAGGGACCAAAAGCAAAATCAAAGAAACGATTTTTAAAAAAAAGCTTTCAAAAGGATTGAGATATTGTACAGAATTTAATGGAGTCCTCAGGAATGC
Source organism: Sphyrna mokarran (assembly GCA_024679065.1). Lineage (NCBI taxonomy): Eukaryota > Metazoa > Chordata > Chondrichthyes > Carcharhiniformes > Carcharhinidae > Sphyrna > Sphyrna mokarran. The sequence goes on from JAGIQG010000005.1 coordinate 63,764,533, forward strand.
GTAAGACAGTGGGCAGACAGTGAGATAAATGCTGGGGCTGCATGTCGACTCTTAGTGATGGAAAAAGCGTTCTCCTATAGTGAGGGATGGGAATGGCCCAGCATGGAAAATCCACCTGCTGGCAATGGGATAGCATTTAGGTTTGTTAACGAGTCAACTAAAATCAATTATTCCTGAGCTTACTGGGAGTTAATGACTGCCTAGGAATTTGACTGGGCCTGTATGGGTCACCTATGCTCACAGAAGGCTATCTACCAAACATTGTCAAATTTTGCAGTGGCCTTACAAGATTCCCTCTTTCATTACATTCAATGTCCAATCAAGGGGCCCAGTATAAGGTGAGGGTAGATGCTGAAACTTCCTCACTTGTCCTTGCATATGAGTTTTTTGAGAAAGTGACCAGAGAGGTGGATGGGGGTAAGGCGGTTGATGTAGTATATATGGACTTTAGTAAGGCTTTTGATAAGGTGGCCCATGGAAGACTTCTACAGAAAATGCAGATGTGTGGAATAGAGGGTGATTTAGCTAATTGGATTAGAAAGTGGCTGGCAGATAGAAGACAGAGGGTGGTGGTTGATGGGAGATATTCATCGTGGAGTTCGGTGACGAGTGGTGTGCCTCAGGGGTCTGTTTTGGGGCCCCTGCTGTTTGTAATTTTTATAAATGATCTGGATGAGGGTATTGAGGGATGGATCAGTAAATTTGCAGATGATACTAAAGTTGGTGGTGTGGTAGATAGTGAAGAGGGGTGTTTTAGTTTACAGAGTGACTTGGACAAGTTGCAGAGCTGGGCCGAGAGGTGGCAAATGGAGTTTAATGTGGAAAAGTGTGAGGTAATGCACTTTGGCAGGAACAATAAATGTGTAGAGTATAGGGCTAATGGTAGGGCTCTTAATAGTGTTGAGGAACAGAAGGATCTTGGTGTATGTGTCAATAGATCCCTGAAAGTAGGCAGTCAAGTGGATAAAGTTGTTAAGAAGGCTTATGGAGTCTTAGCTTTTATTGGTAGGGGGATTGAATTTAGGAGCCGCAGCATCATGTTGCAACTGTACAAAACTCTAGTGCGGCCGCACTTGGAGTATTGTGTGCAGTTCTGGTCCCCACATTATAAGAAAGATGTGGAGGCATTGGAGAGGGTACAGAGGAGGTTTACTAGGATGTTGCCTGGTATGGAGGGCAGGTCCTATGAAGAGAGGTTGAAGGATTTGAGGTTGTTTTCGTTAGAAAGGAGGCGGCTAAGGGGGGATCTTATTGAAACATATAAGATGATTAGAGGTTTGGATAGGGTGGACAGTGATAGCCTTTTTCCTAGGATGGAAAAAGCTAGCACGAGGGGACACAACTTTAAATTAAGGGGTATGAGTTATAGGACGGATATCAGAGGTAGGTTCTTTACTCAAAGAGTGATTAGGGAGTGGAATGCCCTGCCTGCAGCTGTTGTAGATGCGCCAAGTTTGGTGGCGTTTAAGAGGTTAGTTGATAAGTATATGGATGAGAAGGGAATGGTTTAGTTAGGAGGGGCATTGCTTTTTATTTTGGTCGGCACAACATCGAAGGCCGAAGGGCCTGTTCTGTGCTGTATTGTTCTATGTTCTATGTTCTATGACCATCCCCCCCACTTTTGCCTCACCTCACTCTTGACTGGCCACACCATCCTGGGACTCTCATTCTGACTCATTCACTTCCCTCTTGGAATCCAGCAATATGTCTTCAGTGCGTTATTGGAAATGGCACCCATTCCTGGGGACACATCTGCTCATGTAGAGCTGATGGTCTCTAATTGGCTGGCAGCTCTCAGGTGGACTTGATCAAATAGGAGGCCAGAAGCTGTCCATGTAAGTGCACAATTTCTCTGCAACAATGCAAAGAGGAGTTTCTACATTCTTCTCCAATTGGTAAGAGGGAAATCAGTCATCGGAAATAAATTCCATCCATAAGAACAGTTTCCATGAGCAGAAGGATCATGGCTGAAAGAGTGACCTTTGACATCGAGCAAAGAATAGAAGGACTGCTGACTAATTTAGTGCTGGAGGACCAAAAGGCGGATTTACAGATATATAATTGGAGAATCTTATTGGGATAGATGAAACAGAAAAAGAAGGCATGTGATTGAATTCTTAATTCAAATTCTGAAGGGAAGATGATATATTACCAAGTCAATATCGAATGTGACTTGAAGAGAAATTTGGAAGTGGTAGTGTTACCATGTGCCCGATGCTCTTAACCTTCTAGATGAGAATCTAGAATGAGGGCAAACAGTTTCAGAATAGGACTGGTTTATATTTAGGACTGAAATGGAGGTGAAATTCTTCATTCAAGTAGTTACGATTCTCTGGAAGTCTTTATCCCAGAAGGTTGTGGATGTGCTATTATTGAGATAGATAGATATTTGAATCTTAGGGAATCCAGAAAAATGGGGAACAGGCAGGAAAATGGAATTGAACGCCATGATTAGCCATGAATTGACAAGCCATGTGGTCTTCTGCTCCATGTTCTTCGAGGAAGTGTTGTCAAAAAAACTTTGCTAACTTGCTATGGTGCATCTTGTAAATCATGGACAGTGATTTCCTGGCCTCGCATCGGTCCTGAAAAATTGCATGCGGGTCTAAAAACAGGTTTCACACCTGATGCCAAACAGTTTGCAATCTTCCTGATCCCTTTTGTTGCCGTAAACCGGATCTCACCCAGAAAGGATGCAAGGCTGATTAGCATGACACAGACTTGATTTCAATCTCATTAGCGAATTCGGCACATAATCATTCTCCCATTCCGGAATGTTTCCAACTTCCCAGCAGGAAGTCACACGGGCACAAACCAATACTGGTCTCTTGAAGTGTCGTCCAGGCCTCACAGTTATGAGAGTGAACAAGAAGGTGAGTATGGCTTAACATCAACTTCCAGGGTGCAAAAGGGGGCAAGTCAGCCACTGTCATGGTGCAAGGTGAGGTGGGGGCCTTCAAGGATACGAGGGCTTGTGGAGACTCAGGCTGGGCCAAAGGTCCTCAGATTGGGGATCACTGTTGGGTTGGGCTCGTGTGGCAAGTGTTCTCCCTGCTTGCTGAGGGCATTCATATAAGGACAAGTTCAACCCCATTAATGTCACACTGGTTACCCATCTACTCTGTCTGGTGGAAAGACTCTGTGGTTTACTGTGGATATTCCCTCATAGGACCCACTAACACAAACCAGGCCTGGTAGCTGCTGATTCAGTCAATGGGACTTGACAGGTTTTCACATGACTTTCACACTATGTGGACTCTGCAGTGCATCTGGAGGGGCAGCTTTGCACTTTATATTAATGACTATGCAACTGCAATGGAAATGCAGAAGGCATCAAAGCACATCATGTGAAGGGAGAATACAGCCATGTGGAAGGCCATTGGTGATCATACGGGGGCGTGGGAAGTATCTATAGCCATTGAGGCAATGATGGGGTCACAGTTGGCAGCCAAATGAGGTGGCAGATAGCACCAGAGACAGGATTGGGTTGACAGCCTCTAGGATTATGAGCACATTGGGTATTAGAAAGGACTGAGGGATCTAGAATGGATAGGGCTTTCCTTCCTCTCAAAGGAACCATGATGTTGGAATTGAGCCAGCAGGGCTGGCAATAATTCGCATTGCTGCAGTGGGGGCTGACAGGCAAAGCTGTCTGCACCAAGGCCAATCCAGGCTGGAGGCCGCACCAGAATAATAGGGGGCTGTCAATCAGAGTCAGGACACAGCTGCCCATTAGCCCGAGGAGGAGGCCAGAACATGGCAGGGAAGGAGACCTCAGCTGTACAGGATTTGCCTGTCCTATTACGAGCTGCCGGACACCAAATGCCACTGGAGATTCTTCCTGAGCAAGGTGACAGTGCAGCACTTGTGCCAAGTCCTCATGGATTCTTGTGGGGAGGAGAACACCTGCTCTCGGTGACCATGAAGGTCATGGCATGGACTTTTTTGTCACCAGATCATTCCATGGTTTGAGCAGGGACTTGTGTGGCGTCACTCAGTCATCAGCCCATAAATGCATCCAGAGATAACAGAAACCTTGTATGCTGGACATTTCACTACATTCATTTTGACCCAGGACAGGTTCAACAAGATGCCCATGTTGCAGGCTTCACTATCATTATTATATTTCTCAGGTGCAGGGGGCTACAGCATGAATGTTGCTTTGCGAACCCTATGACATTAGTGACTTCCCTTCATAAAGTGCCAGAGATTCCACTCCCAGAATGTACAAATTGAGACCAACTACCCATTGAACATCTTGCACATGGGTGCACACACTACTCGGGAAACATGCATCATCCTTGGGCACTTGCATATTCCCAGGATCTTTGAGGACTAGCTTATGTTGCCAGGATGGCTCATAGGGGACAAGGGCTATCTGTTCAGGTCATGGCTGATGAAGCCAGTGCAGAGGCCTGAGACCAAGGTGGAAAACTGCTACAATGAGGCACACACTGTCACCCAATCCATCATTGAGCGGTGCTTTGGCATTCTCAAGATGGGGTTCCAATGCCTGCACCAAACTGACAGTGCGCTGCAGTACAACCCCCAGAGGGTCTCCTGCATCGTGGTGCTCTGCTATGTTCTCCACAACCTGGTGCGGCAGTGAGGTGGTGGTTCTGGAGGAGTGAAACTGTGTGAGGATCCCCCAAACGACCAGACTTTGCAAAAGATCAATAGTAAAGACAAGGAGCTCTTGAAATCACTTAATCTTGTAAATAAACATTCTGAAACTGACCACAATGATCAGACAGCTAGAACTGTCAATCAGGCAATACTTTCCCAGGGGTCTCAGACTTTTCACAAGACTGATGGAAGTCTGGGCTCTTAGCCAGTCCTCGTCATGTAGTCCTGACGAGGGAAGAAATTTTGAACGCGCTGACTATCAATTCCATTAAATTCTGTGGGTAGGTAAATTGTGTCAGAAGATAATCAGGGAACAAATGTAACTTCTTCAAAGGAGGAAAAAGTGATAATCCAGGAAATGGAAGGCCTTAATTCAGTTGTTGGTAAATATTGGGAATAATATTCCTTGAGCACCATTCTATAGCTCCAAGCTATAGTTAAAAAAGCCCACCAACACCTCTACTTTCTCAGAAGATTAAGGAAATTTGGTATGTCAACTACAACTCCACTCAACTTTTACAGATGCACCATAGAAAGCATTCTTTCTGGTTGTATCACAGTTTTGTATGCTCCTGCCTTGCCCAAGCCCTCAATGAACTAAAAAAGGTCATGAATGTAGCCCAATCCATCACGCAAACCAACCTCCCATCCACTGACTTCTCTACACTTCCTACTGCCTTGGCAAAGCAGCCAGCATAATTAAGGACTCCACGCACCCCTGACATTCTCCCTTCCATCTTTTTCCTTCAGGAAAAAGATTCAAAAGTCTGAAGTCACGTACGAACTGACTCAAGGACAGCTTCTTACCTGCTACTGTCAGACTTTTGAATGGACTTACCTTACATTAAGTTGATCTTTCTCTACACCCCAGCTACGACTATCGCATTACATTTTGCACTCTCTCGTTTCCTTCTCTATGAATGATATGCTTTGCCTGTATAGCATACAAGAAGCAATACTTTTCACTGTATGTTAATGCACGTGACAATAGTAAATCAAATCAAATCAAAAATCTGCTGCTGTAAGTACTGAACAGTTGGGCCTCTGTTTCCAGTTCCTGTGGGTGTGTCATTTCACTAAGTTATACAATAGAAAGGACTGGAGCCATTAGTGAGATTTCCTGGAATTCTGGTGGGTTAGGGAATTAAGTCAAAGATGATGGCACATCATATTAATGGAATTGTCTCCATATAGATCAGGAGAAAGGGTAAAGGATCATTGGATTTGCCAATGCATAGGCAAGGCATCAATGTTGAATGTGTGCAATCCCTTGATTAAGCTGCAATTAGTGTGTTACAAGTATTGTTAGAAAAAACATGCAAAAGCTTCATAAACAAAATTTTCAAGAATGCGGTTGAAGAATAAGCAGCTGAAACATTACCATGCAACTGTCCACAGACTGAAAGAGAACCAATGGCGCCCCCCAGTGTTGAAAACTGGGTTTCAAGCTTTTCTTTATAAAACCTGGTTCATGTCAATTGAAATATAATTTTGCCAGTAAACTACTTAGTTGTCAAATTGTTAACGAGTAATATATAAAGGAAGTGATTCTTCAATAAAATACTTAAATACAAAACTTGCTAAATAAAGAATGGATGGGCCACACTCGGCCTACCTCTCCACTATGTTAGTAGGCAAAGAGATTCCATAGACATTGCATGACAGCATTATGGGTTCTGATGAAGGTGCCAAGCAAATATGAATAACCCTTCTCTATTTATAGTCCCAACACTCTCATCCTCTCATTTCAGATAAAACATTTAAACAAATGTTCTATTTTAAAATCTGTTGCAGATCGCATAAAAACCTATCAAAATGTCCAAGACAAAAGTCTGCATGCATCACAACTGCTTTCCGAAATACTTCTGTAATGAACACTTAATAAAAATGTGAAATCCCACCCCACTGTCCAGCAGTCTCCAGCTGCCACACTTCATTGCTGAAGTCCTCACCCAGCAGCTGATCAACCCCTCAATCTGATCATTGTCAAGTGGGAAATTGAATTTGAAAAGCTCATACAAGCTCCTGCTGATATATTCAGCAAGACTTCTGGTTTTCCAGTATTCCTGGGTTTCCCAGTCACTGATTGGTGCACCCCTGCCCACCACTTGCCCCAACTTCCCCTTAAATATCAGGGCCTTCTTTTTGCCTTATTCACTATGCTCTTGGAATAGATGAACTTCCAGGATTTAAAACAGTCCACATTCACTGTTTAGTTGTTGGAAAAAGGCAGTGCAAGCAGCACTATTATTCAAGTTCGATAGTTCTTGGAGAATTGACGCCAATCTGCACATGATCAGCTTGTGTATACTAATTCATTGAGAAATTGCAATTAATGCCATCAAGAAGATGACAGAATACATGAAAGTGGCCAACTGCTCTGAAAAGCATAGAAGCATTCACTGTAGTGTGAGGATCCAAACTGATACAATCTACATGACAGCTGTGATGGTGCACCCTCAGAATGAGTGACCTCCTTACAGAAAACATAATATCATAGAATCCTGCAGTACAGAAGAAGGCCATCCGGCCCATCAAATTTGCACCGACCACAATCCATCTGGATCCTATCTTCACAACTCATGCATTTACCCTAGCTAGTCCCCCTGATACTAAGGGACAATTTAGCATGGCCAATTCACCTAATCCATACATCTTTGAACTGTGGGAGGAAACCGGAGCACCTGGAGGAAACCCATACAGACATTGGAGAATGTACATACTCCACACAGACAGTGACCCAAGCTGGGAATCAAATTAGGGTTCCTGGTGCTATGATGCAGCAGTGCTAACTATTGTGCTACCATTGTTGTTGATCTCCTAGATCACTATCTTCTGCAATATACCTGATGGCCACTGGATAGATTAAGTGCATAATTTAAAGCTGTCAAGGTAAAAATGTGTTTTTTTTAATTTGGTGTTAGAGGTGGGCATCACTGACTGGGCCAGCATTTATTGTCCATCACTGATGGCATTTAAGAGTCAACCACATTGCTGCGGATCTGGAATCACATGTAGGCAGACCAGGTAGGGATGGCAGATTTCCTTCTCTAAATGACATTTAGATGGGTTTTTACAACAATCAACAATTGTTTCATGATTATCATTTAGACTTTTAATTCCAGATTTTCATTGAATTCAAATTTCACACCTAAAGTGGTAGGATTTGAACCTGGGTCTTCAGAGCATTAATCTGATTTCTGGATTACTAGTCAAGTGACAATATCAAGATGCCATAACTCCCCTTAATATTTTATGGATCCTGATGCACATGATCATTTTTCAGTGACGAATGACATCAAATCAATATGACTGAGCATTGTATAACATGAGGTTAGGCAAATTGGGGCTGTTTTCCTTAGAAAGACGTAGACTTAGAGGAGATCTAATAAGGTGTACAAGATTATGAGGGGTATAGATAGAGTAAACAGGGTTAAGCTTTTTCCTAGGATGGACTCAAATAGCACGAGGGGTCACGGGCTTAGGGTGAGGGGGGTAAGGTATAATTTGGATGCTAGAGGGAGTTTTTTCACACAGAGGGTGGTTGGGGTATGGAACGCACTGCCAAGTAAAGTGGTAAAGGCAGGCACTCTGGAGTTATTTAAGAGATACTTAGATGGGCACATGAATAGAATGGGAATGGAGAGATATAGAAAACTGATTTAAAATAGGGATCATGAGCCTTGGGGGTCCCTGGGAAGTGTGTAAATAGTTGATAATATTGATGTATTTGTTTTTATCCTATAGGTACTTTGGTCTGCCTTGTTGTCTAACAAGGGGCATACACGCGATGGGTCGTGACAGTGCTGCTCTTGGATTTTTTTTTGACAGTATGCTAGAGCTTCACGTCGTTAGTGTACGCTTGACCTGGACCACTTGATGGGTAACACAACAGCTCAGTGACTATCGCTTTGCTGTGCAGACACATGGATTTGTGCCTGTGTCTGTGGGAATTTGCGCATTCTCCCCATGCTTGCGTGGGTTTTCTCCAGCTGCTCCTGTTTCCTCCCACATCCCAAATATATGTTCTTAGGCTGATTGGCAGAACAAATTCTCCCTAAATTGTCTCAAATTTGATTTCAATCTATAGATCTATAAACATAGATAGGGATCATGAGTAGAAGTGGGAACATTGAGGTGGCGGTGTGGGCTTGTTGGGCTGAACGGCCTGTTTCCTGTGCTGTTTTGTTCTTTGTTCTTTGTTCTATGTGTCTGTCTGAGATTAATTCTGTCACTGATTGGCTGGAAGACCCATTTCTGGTGGCCATGCTCATTAAGAATCCACTAATCTAAAGCACCTTTTCCTTCGCAGATGTTAATTGTGATACTGACCATCTCGGCCTCTCTCTCAATCTCTCCCTGGTTCTGTAGTTTCTTCTTCAGCAAAGAGGGAAATAAGGCATCTATTGATTGAGAGTAATAGAAAGACTTGGATAGATGGACAACATTTGCTGAGGGATTTATGAGGGACAGGCATGTCATTGCACAAAGATGAGGGCTTGTGGCCAGATAGGGATGTGGGGAAGTGCATAGAAAACAATGGGTGTATGTGCAAGGTAAGTTGGTATGAGGAATGATGTCTTGGATTGGACTTGAGAAGGCAAAGTGAGGGATTTGGGTTGATACATACTTTGGGATATAGCTGAATGTGCCATTGTACTCATATATCCTTGCTGCTTAAGTCATCAAACTGCTTTTCACACTGAATCCAGAAGCAATGGACCACACGCCTGCTGCTGACTTCATCCTATCCCTCCAGCTATATCTTCTTTCAACTTCTGGCAGAATTCTTGGAACATTGCAACTTAATTCTGCCAGTTCATTTCTTCAAGAATCCATCTACTCATTTTTGCGTTATCTGATTAAGTAATGGAGTTGAACTTATGCCCACCTAGCCTAATTGTGCAATAGATGAAGAGGTCAGATACACACAGTGGTTGGGTGAAAAATCCCTTGATGATACTGGTTTCCTCTCCATTACTGGAAAACATACACTTGCCCTGACCCACTTCCAAAATGTCATTAAATTAAAATACTCCTATTGAATCATAGAGTGGTGCAATCCAGAGGGCTAGTTCAAATTATTGCAATGGACGTCTGTCGTAATTATTGAATTTACGGATCTTTTAAGGTACGAGCAATTTCTGAAACAGCAATTGACACATTGGGATTCACATTGGAGACTTGGCATTATTAGAACTGAGAAATCTAATTATGATTACTGCCGAGAATGTTTCAGTTTGTAGATTGAAAAGATCACTGAATGATTATAAAGACATATTCCTTGCTTTCTGTTCTGCATTACTTGCAGACGCACACATCTGTTATGGAAGCAAAATTAAGTTGCTGGCTCAGAGAAGGAGATGGGGAAAGAGTTCCCCCATTAGCTAAGTGCAATGAAATCATAAACTTTGAATAAATTTATTTACAATGTTGCCCACAGAGAAAATCATCTTCCTCTTCAATAATTTGCAATCCAACTAACAAATACTTGGATAGACTAAACTTAATGTCAGTGAATCAGCTCATCAAAATTATAGAATAAAAGGAAGAACTTGCACCTTTCATGATATCTCAGAATGCTACAGAGACAATTTACTACTTTTCTAAAGTATTGTCAATAATGTATTATAGGGGAGACTATCAATAAGAATTTAGTGCTTTTTAAATAGGGAGATTAAAGATCTGGGCATGAGAAAAACCATGAGTTATATTGTCACAATTGACATTTTAAACAACAGATGAGGCAATGAGAAGGCAATGACATTGTCATTGTCATTGGATTATTAATCCAGAAACCCAAAACCCAGGGTAATGATCTGGAATCTCTGCTCATATATAATTGCATGCATTTACATGGCAATTATACCATGGCAGATGTTGAAATTTGAAATCAATAGAAGTCTGGAATTAAAAATCTAATGATGATCATGAAACCATTGTCCCTGATTTGCTAGTGTCCTTCAGAGAAGGAAATTTGCCACTCCTACCCGGTCTGGCTACACATGATTCTGAATGTCTCTCCTCATAGATCACATGTGGAATCACATGCAGGCCAGACCAGGTAGGAGTGGCAAGTTTTTCTGAAATGGCTGGGCAAGACTCTCTGTTGAAAAGCAATCCAGGATGGGAAATAATTGCTGGCCCAGCCAGCAATACCCACAGCCAATGAACAAGTATGACAAAATGTGTTTTAGAATACATTTATATTTAAATGATGCATTTTCTTTTATTCAGGAGATGTGAGCGTTACTGGCTGGGCTAACATTTATTGCTCATCCTTACTTGCTATGGAAATTATCATACTAAAAGACATCTAAAATTCAACCACATTGCTGAGGATCTGCAGTCACATGTAGGCCAGACCATGTATGGGTGGCATATTTCTTTCCCTAAAGGTCATTAATGAATCAGATTGGTTTTTACAACAATCAACAAATGTTTCATGGTCATCGTTAGACTTTTTAATTCCAGATTTTTATTGAATTCAAATATCACCATCTGCCATGATGGGATTCGAACCTGGGTCCCAAAACATTACCCTGGATTTCTGGGTTACTCATCCAGTGGCAATTCCATTCCACCACTGCCTCCTTGTTGCTGGGGCTTCCTCTTTACATTAATGTTAGATTGAAGTGCAACCAGAGAGACATGTCCTTCCATGACTCAGACAGAAGAGCCTAGGTTTCTGGGAGAAGGTAGTGTGTGTTGTTTCAGTAGAGCAAACCGGATCTAAAAGGTGCTCAGGAGATCTGTTTGTTGTTAACTTTCCTGGAATCAATATAAATGTGTGCAATTATACATGAGCAGAGTCTCCAGAGCAAGAGAATTGCAATAAGGGTCAGGCAGCTAATTAATCTGTAACTTTCTTAGAGTAGCAATCAATGGAGGATTGCCACAGTGTAGAGACTTATTGCACTTGAATTGTAGCGAGCCTGTCTTGTCCAACCTTCTGATACATACTGAAGAAATGAAGCATGCACCCAGCTCTAGCAGAAAGTGCAAATGGAGTGGAGCGAAGGAGGACACACCATCTTTTTATGGCACTAGCTGAAAGGGAGAAGATATGTTTCTAAGGTTAGTGCATGGGATGTAAAGGTGTATCAGACATGAAAGATGGGGGTATGGAAATCAGGTGGAGAGGATCCAGACATTGGCGTACAGTCAGGTGGATATTTGGTTGAGGGGGGTTTTGTCATCGGAGTCAGGGGGTATTGTTCAGATCATGGGGGTATCACAGTGGCATGCAGGGTGATCAGGTCAGAGGGTTGGGTGAGCAGGGTCAGGTCGGGGGGTGAGGTTAGTTTAGTCGGGAGGTCAGATCAGTGGTGTAGTTATCCTGTGTGGGTGCTGGGGGGAGGGGTTGTCCTTTGTGCTACTCTGTCTGGAAACTTAAAAGTTACTCTGAAGCTAGAAGTGTTTTTTTTTTCTCTTCTGACTCTTTCAGAATACATATGAGGGTATAACTGGCAGAATCACCTAAAGTTAGTGATTTAAATGGCTTTGTCGGCTGGTTCCCAGCCTAGTGCAACTATCTAGAGAAAGTTAACTCTTCTGGACAATTGCAAGGTAAATCCTTACCTGGCAGCATTCTAAAGGGTTTTTCCAGTGCATCATTGGGGTACTCCTCATACGTGGTGGTAGGGAGCCAGGAAGCTTTGGCCCAATTATTATCCTTTCTCATTCAGATTGTCATTCCAGCATTTTGTTCTTCCAGCTTTTGAATGCCTAAACATGACTGCTTTTCTTTAATCATTCCATTTATAGTTCTTTCACTTTTTAAATTCAATGTGCCCATGACAGAGAGATTCATGACTTTAACATTAAGAAAGTCAAATTTGCAGTTACATTATGTAAAGTTTTGCTCTGAAAAGAAGCAATTTTCATCTTAAATAGAACTCCTTCAAAGATTGATAGGCTTCAACATCTGAGACAACATATTCCACTCATCAACTGGAATAATGACTGGAGGATGTAGTTATATCTATTGTAAGAGGTGAGTTCATGTTAACATTTTGACTGCTAATTGGTTGACTGTGCAGAATGGATGACAGTGTATCTTTGAGTGAGGTTAGTCAGATGCCACTGATGAGAAGACATTGTCTTGGGGGACGATGTGTGGTATTAACTATCCTGACGATCTTAAGTGCCTGTGTGTGGTGGATGATATAAGTTCAAGGCTGGGCCACTGAATGTGGTGATTATTAAGTTAAGAATGCTTGACAATAGCTGAGTTGCTCATAAACTCTGTTTGAACTCAGTTTGATATTCCTTAGGTTTTGTATGTTAGCTGCAGACTTTATCACTGATGCAGATAAGTCTGCAATTTTATGGTGCATTGTAAATATCTAGTTTATTATAAGATGATTTCTAATTTCTATGGGGATGAAAAATGGAGTGGAGCTTCTTAGTTGGCATGTACTAGACTTCTATGCCCACTGACTTGACTATATTTTGCAACTTATGCAAGGTGGAATCATTGTACAGGATGCTAACTCTCGTCTTAGTGGAAGTAATTGTCATGGAATGAGAAACTGGTGGGTGTGTATTAATTTTGCATGGAGGGAATCCATGTAGATTTAATATGGCAACATTCTTGTAGTTGCTTTTAGTCTTTGATGCATGGGCTGTTCCAATGAGGGTGGTGGAAACTAATTGGAAGATGGAGGGATGATGGAAAATTGGTATTTCAGATATCTCAGTATAAATGGGCTTATAGTAGACAATGCTGATGAGAACATTGAGAAATGGCAAAGAGAGTTGTCTAAATGAATGGGACAAGTCAGCTATTGTCAAACACATTGTTGCAGACTATTGTCTTGCAAGATGATGGTTTGTGCTGTGCTGGTCAGCTCCATATTAACATCAACAGGTTAGCTCATGAATCCATTCTGGCATGGTAATCTCTGTCACACTTGCTGCAAAGGAAGATAGTGGACCGAGAAAGTGCTCAGTTCAATGCCTCACTATTTTCTCTGGGCCTTCTTCTCAATCAACTGAGCTTCTTATTTATGCTTGTCTCTTCCACTATCTCTCCAGTGACCATGGCGATCAGCAACTGTCTCCTAGTGGCAGTGCCAATATCTGCCATCTTGTGCAAATGAACTCCTGGCAGAGGTATAGATGTCCAGAAAATCATGATCCTGTCGTCAATTCACCATACAGAAACTCTTTTGGCATACGACTGTCATCCATCCAATGATTATGGCCAGTACAGTGCAGAACTTGTTACTCGTGATAGTAGAGCTCCTTCTCAAAAAACAGTTCAAAACATGTTCTCTCTATCCATCTCTCAGTTCAATCAAGGCTAATGAATCTCATGAGTGTCTAGGTTCCAACATTGTGCTCCACTACTCAGGCAAAAGACCAGTTCTGTGAAGACCTTGACTCTGCATAGGGCACAATTCCTAAGTCAGAACATCTTTACACACTGGGAGATTTCAAAGCAAGAATAGATGCAGACAGTGACGTCTCACTCACCATATCCTCAAAAAGACAAATGAGAATGGACAGAGACTATTTGAGTTTTGCTTCTGCCATGAACTTTGGATGGCTTGTGTGGCCTGGAGCCAATTGTAGCCCTTAAGTGGCAAATTTGATTGGTGTTAGTTTTTCTGAGCAAATATATTGTAATCAGATCCATGTGTGGATTTCAAAATGTTTGAAAATATGATGTAGCGAGGGTTTGTTACATGCATTGCAAGCTGCACTAATATGGCGATAGATGTCCATCTTAGTTGTGGATCGCTATGTTGAGGCTAGAATAATATGTGCACTACTCATTGTTGAAATATTCAGAACGATATTTAAAGTTGACTTCAGCCCTCGTTAATTTAACAGCATAAGATTTCTCTTCAAAGCTGATTTGCTTTGTTTGCCAGATATATAATCTGCCTCATGGCCAAAGTCATGGTGATCATATTTTCTGTATTACTTTGCCAGTGTAGACCGAGTGGTCAAGTGATGATGTGATGATGTGGCTACTTAAAGGGCAATGCATCAGAAGCGTAGGAGATCTTCTTGGAGCACAGACAGTGGGAACATGTAAGAGCTGCTCAGAGTATTTAATAACTATTGTTGTTAAAACAACAGTAGATGTGTGGATTAGGTTAACTGGTCACTCTACATTGTCCCTTAGTGCTAGAGTGATTAACAGGGTAAATGCGTGGGATTTGAAGATAGAGCCTTGATAGGATTATTGTCAGTGCATGGGCCAAATGGCCTTTTTCTGCACTGTAGGGATTATTTAATTCTATAATTTGGTCCAACTCAGCATTTACACAGATAAATTGAACAATGTCGTTCAAAGCTATAACTTTGTAAATGATTTGCCTTTAGATCGAGAGCTAAAACAATATTGCACCGGTGTATTAGAAATGTTGAAGCTCCAAGACGAGATTTTAAATCCATCGTTTTAAACGAGAGGGCGCAATAACACCACAATTTTGAGACTGTCCATTTTATATCAATTTCAATGCCGGAATATTCCTGTGTAAACCGCTTGATGATTATTCTAGAAATCTTCGAAAGCTGGAAAACTAAATCCATTGTCGAGGCTGGTTACATTTTCGGGAAGGCGGAAAACTGCTTCCTATGCGGTCAATATACGCCCAGCGGATTTGACAAGTGGTTGAATTATTGCCCGGGAATATGATGAAATGGATAATTTCATGCAAATTTAGTCTTCTCTAACAGAAAATGTTCCAGCCATGTTTTCCATTAATCCAAAGAGCCATTTAAATGTAGGAGTAGCATTGAATATAAATTAGCAATTGCCATGTTTTAAAGTTTATTTATCTTCATTTGGGATTTAATACATGTTTATTTCCCTGCGCTTTGTGGCGAAATTACCCCTATGTTTATGTAAGGGAAGCCTTTTGGTCGCTAGGATGACTTTGTCAAAATGTCCTTTTAGAATGTATTTCGCATGAGCACGACACCTAAAGACCAGAGTAATTCTTTCCCATTAGTCATTAGAGTTTTCATTTTTAACAAACATCGCAAGATGTAATTTTAACGGCGTCAGCTCTAAATTACTCTTTACTGGGAGTGGAGGGGGAGAAATCTTGAAAAACTCCTGGAATTTTAACATCTCAGGTTTTCTTCTTGATCCGTAGTTTACTTACTGGAGTGGGGTGAAAAAAAAACATACTTTTTCACTGGTTCATATTTATTGCTCATCCGGAGGACATTTAAGAGTCAACCACATAGTTGTGGGTCTGGAGTCACGTTTAGGCCAAGCCAGGTAAAGATGGCAAATTGCCTTCCTTAAAGAGCATTTGTGAACCTGATGGGATTTTTACAACTGTCATTAGGCTTTTAACTCCAGATTATTTTATTGAATTCAAATTTCACCATCTGCCTTGGTGGGATTCAAATCCAGTTTACTGGAATACGACTCCAGTGACAATGATACTAAAATTAAATGAGCGGTGGTTTTATTTATTATTTGTGAATCTTTAAAGTTAATGGGATAAGAATATTTCAAATCGTTTTGTGACCTTCCAAAATGTAATTGAAACTTTTGAATCATTTGGAAAGACCCCCTGATCAGCCGGTATTTTAATGGAAAGGTCAAAAAAAGGTTTTGACCATAAAATCTAGTTTACATTGGTGATATCAAATGACTTACTATTCATCTTCCTTTTGAGATACGTTTCCCCCTTGTAGACTCTATTTGTTCTTAAACTACCTTTTTAGCCGGGTTCTGGTCTGGTTAATTTCAACAAGCCATCGCATTTATATCTCAGACAGCAAATGATGAGATTGATGATTAATTCTCGAGGGATTCTGTTTATATCTTGAACTAACTATATATCATAACATAAAGTTCAAGTGGATTGCGACAATGGTGGATCGAGTGTTTATTCAATTTAGATGTCTCCGAATATCAACATGCGTTTATTGGAACTCACTAGTGAAGGCTACTTTCCCTGAAAGTTTGTATTATTTCTATGTTACAGAGCTTCGCTCGTGGAGTTACAAATTCGCGCAAAACAACCAATTTATTGTTTAAAAATACGCTGCTCTTGCCAGAAATCAAAAATCAAATTGGAAATTGGTGAGAAACACTATTAATCAACATATTTACCAGGTCTCCGTGTATTTAAATTGCGGATAGTTCATAATTTGGTGTAAAAGTTATTTGAAGTAACTATTGGGTTAGTGGTAGAAGACTGTGCATCCCATGAATTGCAGCACTTTTTTTTCAGAAACATGCTGAGCAGCTTGCACCATCACACTGTGTCAATCTGCTAGTCACAACTAACCGTACATATGGAAGTTCTGTGCCTCCAGCTGAGATAGACGGGCCAGCCGGAGGCTGCCACAGCCAATCCTTCCATAAGCTGTGAGGACAAGCGGTCTCTTACACCCTCAAAAGTTTCTCGAGTTCATCAGGAACCGTGACGTAAGAGTCAGATGACTCTTTTAAAAAAACTTTTTTTTATAGCCAAAAGAGCTTTAAATCGGCCAGCACTGATTGCACGGGCTAGAGAACGGTTCCTCCTTCACCTACAAGCGGCAGAACACTCGGCTGATTAGCTTCACTCCCCCCCTCCCCCCGGCCTCACCAATTCCACGGTTTCTCCCAAGACTTCGCTGGTAAGTTATGAAACTTGTTTTGTCCTCCATCAAAGCAATTCTGAGGAGTTCAGATCCATTGCTGTGGATATGAATTATTCGAACTGTTGGAAGTAACTCTCTCGTCCACGTATCGTGTGTTTTTTAAAGTGATATCGACCTTTTTAAAAGAGGTTCATAGTTTCAAAACTATTTTTCACAACAGATATTAAAGGAATGTAAACTAATATGAAAGGATTGAAGGAATGCACCCCAGTTGTGCAAGGTAGATCGCTGCTAATATGTACAAAGAAACACATCACAGTTCAAAGGATTAATCATCCAAGGTTTGAATTTAGACAACTTTACTCAGAATTCACTTATCCCAACCAACTTTTGGTTTTGGGAGCAAATAAAGGAGGGAGATACTACTGTTTTTTTGCAATCAGTGGGCGAGTTCCTAGCATTGTATGCACTTAATTCGATACTGCAGCACCTTTGCGTGGACTTCTTTTAAAATCAGTATGCAAAGTAGCCAGCATACATAAGGACCTCATGCACACCGGACGTTCTCTCTTCCACCTTCTTCCTTCGGGAAAAAGATACAAAAGTCTGAAGTCACGTACCAACCGACTCAAGAACAACGTCTTCCTTGCTGCTGCCAGACTTTTGAATGGACTTAACTTGCATTAAGTTGATCTTCCTCGACACCCTAGCTATGCCTGTAGCACTACATTCTGCACTCTCTCGTTTCCTTCTTTATGAATGGCATGTTCTATCTATATAGCACGCAAGAAACAATACTTTTCACTGTATGTTAATGACAATAATAAATCAAATTTAAATAAATTCCCTTAACACTCATGTAAACTTCGAAAAGACAGCTTCCTTCTCTTAAACTTTAGACGTTTCTTCTCAGTTAACTAACCGCTTTATTTTAGCTTAGTCTGAAATAGCTAGGGGCTATACTAAATTTGGCTAGGCTGAAAAAAACAGATAAAGTGATGCAATTTTAACACTTAGGCTGAAGTGAAGTGGAAATTTCACCGGCTCGCCGGAAAAGATGGGCAGCAGGTGTAGCTTTAGTGAAGAAAACGGCGTTTTCATTCTGTGCTTAGGAAATTCTAGCCATGTTAGTAAACTCACAAGGAATAAACCGATACTCAAGTGATGAAGTACTTACCTGCAAATGAATGATCAAAGATACAGCAGGAATACAGAGCACGTTATGAAGAATAGTGCCAAGTAGGACATGTATGAGTTAATGTTAGTGAAGAGGTTAGTAATAGGCCGGAGCAGATTTCATACCAGAATCCAGTACGGATCCAAATAGATATGGAGAAAGAAATTATGGGGATTTCACCTCTGGTTAGCGGCAGAAAGTATAACCCTGCAATTTGAAAAGTACATCAAAATCACCACGCGCATTTTGATATGCAGTCAAGAGATGTTGTCCTTTAAAAGGATATACCACTTATTGGAAAACACTTCATAATCATGTATATGTTGGTAGATTATTTGTACAAATATTACACTGATACTGGGCACGGACTCAGTAATTGGGTTTTAATTACAACACTCATTGTACAATTGCATTATTTCACACCAGGAGTATCGAATCTCAAAGAAACAAAAAAAAAAGGACTTTCAGAATAATACTGTTCCCAAAAATGGACTGAAAATGGTATGGAGTATGGACACTCATTCTAGAGAGTATGACATGGTATATATTGAATAAATCAAGCAAGATTTAGTTAAGAAATCGCAGACAGTAAACTCCGGAGCGGAAAGAATTGAACTGCAACTTTAAATCAAACATTTCCAAAGAATGCAACATCAAAATGAAAACGGTAATTCCATCAATAGGGGTCTGGTGAATCTTTAAATCATTTTTTGCATAATGGTTCAGATTCCTCTCCTCCCCAGGCCTTTTTTTGTATACAAAGAAATATTACTCCCGATAAAACTGTAAGAGGTATAAAATTTGAGTCGGAAGCTAACACTTCAACAACTAGTCATGCGCTTTTAACAGGATGGGATGTCCTAATGAACTTCAAAACATGACACCGAACCACATAAAGAGATCGGTTCGGTCTCTTTAAAGATGGCTTTTAAAGAGCATTCTAAAAGGAGGAAAACAATATTGGGGTAATTAAAAATTGGGAATTCCCAAGACGCCAGAATGGAAGGAGTGCTGATACCTCAGAGATTTGGTGGGCTGGAGGAGATTACAGAGATAGTGAAGAGCGAAACTATAGAGGGACTTGCAAACGCGGATGGTAAGTGTGAAATCAAAAGGATATTTGACCGGGACCCAATGTTGTTAGTGAGCATAGGGTTGATAGGGGAACGATGTTTGCTGGAATTTGTGGCATGGCAGCAAAGTTTTGAATTATCTCAAGGATTGACTTGGCAGACCAACCGGGAGTGAAATGACCAAGCCTAGATGTAACAAATGGGCCAGTCCAGAAGATCGTTATTTGCTTGGAGTTGAGCATGGCCTGGGCTCCAGTGGACATCCTAGTGTCAGAGACCTTGGCTGTCACTTCCTCCGCCAACTGTAAACCTGTGTCAATGATACGCTCACCAGACTGTGATCCCTGAGCCGAGGCTAGAACATGGATCCTCCAAAGTGGGTGTCATTGTGTTGGAGGAGGGTGCAGCTGAACTCCCAGTATCCTGAGCATCATCCTCAGATATGGGGCTAGAGTTAGTGCTCTCCCTTTTCTTGCTGGTCTCTAGAGTGGAGAAGAGAACAATTTAGTGGATGCCTGACAAGACTCATTACGAAAACAATATCACATTCTGTCGGCGTGTCTGACAACTGCAGAATGGAGACATCGTCATTGGTAATCTGGGTCTCACCCATGGCAGAGGAATGGTCCTGGTCCAACTGGTCAATTGTACAGCCTCCTTCTCAAACAGAGTGAGGACTCCAGCATTTGTAGTCTGCTGCCATTCTGAGCCCATTCCCTCCTGTTGTGAATGTTTTTGTCATGCAGGCAGACAGATTAAAGCCAGAATTCTCCCCAAAATATTCTTCAGTGTCGAATCCGTGTGAAACCTGGAGTAATCCACGTTATTTTTTTCCCAGTGGGAGTTCAGAGAAGAATCTCCCACATTCTGCATAGGCCACCGGCGTGAATGTCATTAAATTTCAGGAGGTAGGGCCTATTCCCGCTGGAGAAGCCGAAATGAGCGCGACAAATTGGCTATTGCACATGCATCAATTTGTCAGTGCCGAGATCGGCACATGCACGGTGGCCCCGCATTGACAGCTTCCCGATTGCTGACCAGCTCAATTGTTGGCTCGCCCCCGACCCCCGCATCGCCAGCCCTCCATTCCCCCCCCCCCCCACTGCCTGATCACTGGCCCGCCTGACCATTCCTGAGCCCAGCCCAGACCCCATCCTCCTGGCCCACCCTGATCTCTTGCCCCCTGACAATGAGCCCCCTGAATCCTGACTTCCCCTCCCCCCATCCCATTTAGTCCACCTAAACGCTGTCCTCCCTCCTTCCCTCTCTATGCAAGTGACAGTGGCATCCCCATCCCCATGGATCATTCCTTAGACCATGCCCCCATATGTCACACCCCTTTAACACTGCCCTATGCCTGATGGGCAGTGCCAAGGTGCCCCTGGCATTGCCATTTTGCACTTTGTGCAGTGCCAGGGAGCCCAGGCTGGCATTCAATATCATTCAATTTACATTAAACCCACCCGCCGCCACTCTCTGCAGGTTGGCATTGCTGAATTAGTTGAATGGTCACACACCTGTTGTTCTTTGCAGAACGTAGAATGATTGCCAGACTGATATTCTCAGTGAGTGGCTGTTTAGGTGCTTTTTAGGCATGATGCTAGGAGCTTTGACCACTTTAGGTAAGGGCAGGCATTGTGATGTCTTGCAAATCCTCACCACAAGGTTTGCCTGGTCCTTATGCATGCAAATGTAATGAGTTGAACCGTGCAAGATCAAATGGAGTCAGTGATCCTGCCTGTGAAGAGAAGTTACTCTCATTTCCACTTTCATCACATAACTTATGCTTAGAATGAAAGATTCAATCTTTCCTGATTATTTTAATGCATGAAAATAGTTTTTAATAAAGTTAGACTGCTATGATAGTGTAATTAATTCATTTTTATTTTTCTCCATTTAAATGTAATTCTTGAATGACCAGTGTTTCCAAAAGATATTTCCATATAGATAATAAAGTGAAATTAAATTGAATCATTTTTTTTTCAAGTCCACAAACAAGAAAAATGACTTCAGCTAACAAAACTACATATAACTTGCTGATAGGTCATCTCTTCGAGAGAATCCGGCAATGACTTTGGTATATGATTTCCACTATTAAATTCACCCAACTGCACTATGGGACTGGAAACTCCCTTCATCAGCAGGCTTGCATCATCTGTTTTTCAAGATCAGCCAATAATGTGAATTACAAACCCTTCCTTTACCAATAACTAGTAAAACTGCACTATTCACTTTCACTGTATTCTTCATGTGAGTATTTTTTAAAAATTCATTCATGGGATCTGTGTGTCACTGGCTGCACCAGTCTTTATTGTCAATCCCTAATTGCCTTTGAACTGAAGGCATTTTAAGAGTCAAACACATTGCTGCGATTCTGGAATCGTATGTAGATCAGACTGCAGAAGGACAGCAGATTAGTGAATCAAATGAGTGTTTATGATTGATAATTCTTTCATGGTCATCAATAGGTTTTTTAAAGAATTCAGAATTTTCAAATGTCACCATTTGCTGTGCTGAGGTTCAAACCCAGGTCCCCAATGTGTTTATGTGCATGTGTGATGTATGGTTCTGTGCTTATTTGTGTGTATGTGTGTGAGAGGGAGAGAGAGAGAGAGACAGTATGAGTAAATGATGTTGATGTGAGACTTTTAGACTGAATATGTGAATAAATAATCCTTTCACCATGAAAAGCTTGATGCTGGTTATTCAAATTGTTCTCACATCAGAAGTTAAGAAACATGTGCCTCTCTCTTCCTTTCCAGCCAACCACATTGATTAGTGACAACAAGGAAAGGGAGCAGGGATTTTGCTTCTTTCTGATCCTTGTCTGTAACATTAGAGTTGAACACATACTATAGGGTATATCTCCAGGGCTTTTGATTACCAGTTCACTAACAATATCACTATGCTACCATCTCCTTGATTGAAATTTTTCAATAATATTCCTTCCAGTTATTTTTTATCACGTTCCTTTACTTGAACTTGAATATATTTTTCTTAATTTAGTTTCTGTGTCTTCCAAAGTGGGAATCCAGTTGCATCCTTCCAGCATAGAAAGCTTGTTTTCTAACTGTCTAAATATCAGTTTGAGGGTTACATTTCTCAGTAGATTTGCCAGTGCTCTAGTTGGTTGTGTCGGGTTAAATTCTGAGCTGATATCATAACAAACTCGGAAAAGTTCCGGCATACAAATTATTTTCTCTCCATACAAGCATGCTGATTACAGAATGCTGTAAACTGTTTCACTTAAACCATTTATGCATACTGAACTTTATAGGAAAGCACATTGCCCAAATTTTCCAGCCCTTCATGCTTCACGGTTGCTGCAAGTGTGGACGGAGAATTTGAGCCTCAGCCAAATCTCCATTCACTGCAGCTGGACCAGTGAATCCAGCTTTCCACCCGTTAATTGTTTTCATATTAAATATTAAGCCTGTCTATATATCTGATTTGATTCTAGCAGGTATTTTTGAAAAAATGAAGTAATGGTAAAGATTAAATGAAAGCAATCTACATGAACGTGTTTTGAAAGCTCTTTCATTTGCTTTCTTTGCATCATCAGGCTCCTTTTCTTCCTTTATATGAAATGGCACAAATACAAACATTGGCTGGAATACAGCACATTTCAAATTAGTGTCTGTTGGCTGGATATTAACTTATGTACACTTATAGATGCATTCTTCTTAATTGATTAGACATGTTCAAGTGTTTCAACTATTTGCAATATGATGTGGTTTAGAAATAATTGTATTGGGAGGTATACAATTGTGAAAGTTGTACTAAAATTACTGTCTTAAAAATACTGATTTACTCCACCCCAGATTAATAGTGGTAATCATAATTTTTGTATCTTTATACATGGAACATTATACATGGAATATTGCTCGGGTTTCCAGATACAACACTGGTGGGATAAAGACTTAGAAACATCACAAAGCTCTCAGTTTTCTAGCATGGGGTATGGCATTGCTGGCAAGGCCAACATTTCTTCCCCATCCCTAATTGCCCTTGAACTTAGTGACTTGCTTGGCTGTTTCAGAGGGCAGATAAGAGTTAACTACACTACTGGAGATGAGTCACATGTAGACCACACCAAATAAGGATGACACATTTCCTTCCTTAAAGAGCATTAATGAATCAGATAGGCTTTTGCAACAATTGATAATAGTTCCCTAGTTACCAGTGCTGAATTAATAGCATTATTAAAGGAAATACATAAATGTAAAATAAGCTTTGTTTTAAAATGAATGAAAATCACAAGAAAGTTCGAATTCTCTTCACACAATTGTCTTATTTTTATTACTAAGGTTGAAGCAGAATGGGTGACTGGAGTGCTCTAGGAAGATTACTGACTAAAGCACAGTCTCATTTGACTCCGGGAGGTAAACTATGGCTCTCCGTGCTTTTCATCTTTCGTCTCCTGGTCTTGGGGACTGCTGTTGAATCTGCCTGGAGTGATGAACAATCTGCTTTCAAATGCAACACACTGCAACCAGGTTGTGAGAATGTCTGCTATGACAAATCCTTCCCAATCTCTCACATTCGACTCTGGGTCCTTCAGTTTATTTTTGTCTCAACACCCACTCTGATCTACCTGGCCCATGTCTTTTTCATCTCTCATAAAGAAAAAAGAATATCTAAGAAAGAAAAATATTTAAAGCTGCTCCAAGAAGAGGGTGAAGATGTTGGCCTTGCCTTGAAACAGTTAGAACTAAAGAAAATCAAATACGGTCTTGAGCAGGAAGGCAGAATTAAAATTAAAGGATCTCTCATGCATACTTATGCAATCGGTATAGTCTTTAAAATAATTTTTGAAGTGACTTTTATCTTAATTCAGTGGTGTATTTATGGTTTCAAATTCATGCTGGATGCAATTTATACTTGTGAGAGGTATCCATGCCCACACAGAGTAGACTGCTTCCTCTCGCGACCCACAGAGAAGACCGTCTTTGTCATATTCATGTTGGTGGTATCTGTTGGTTCAGCTTTGCTGAACCTGATAGAGCTGTTCTATATTATTTTCAAAACTTTAGCAGATCGAGTTAAACATAACAGTCATTTATTTCATGATTCTCAAAAAATGGGCTTGAATCCTCTCAAAGACTCGTCCTCTTCAAAGTATGCCTATTATAATGGGTGCTCTCCACCAACAGCTCCCATGTCCCCTCCTGGATACAAGCTTGCTACTGGGGACAGGAATATGTCCTCCTGCAGAAGCTACAATAAGCAAGCTAATGAACAGAACTGGGCAAATTACAGCACCGAACAAAACAGGATTGGTCAGGCTGGTAGCACCATCTCCAACTCCCATGCACAGGCATTTGATTTTCATGGTGAACATCCAACCATACAAAAGCTACCTTCGGTAACAGAGATGCAGCCCATTGGTCTAACGGAACAGAGACCACCTAGTAGAACCAGCAGCAGAGGGAGTAGCAGGCCACGACCGGATGACCTTGAAGTCTAGCCCAACTTTTTCATTCAAGACATTGCCTCACTTCTACAGTCTGAATAGACATGGTTTTTTTTTTCTGGAAGTGCACCCTAGATGTTGGTACCAAGTAGTTATGAGGTATGCTCAATACCAACTAACAATTCAGTGGCATCTCCTTTTAAACATGACCATACTAAGGCATAAAACCTTCATTTTTGAAGATGTACACTCCAGTAAAGTCACTTAAGAAAAGCCCAGTTGAAAAATTTCAGAAATCCTTTCAGTGAAGACATTTTGCTGATGTTACACATTCTTTCCCACATTCTCATATTTTGCCAAAGTATTCCTTCTTAAGCCCTTTTCAAATTTGGTCTCTAAGCCCAGTAATAACATTCCAAGATACCATCCTGCACTTTGAAGTTTTCCTCCATTCAGAATGAAATATCTCTTTTGCAGCACCGATTTAACACAACAAAATAGTTCAATTCTAGACATACTTCAAAATAATTTGGACAGGTGTTATGTTGCAGAGTTAAATAAAAATCAGAAATAATGGAATTCCATTCCTTTTCATATGTATCAGACTTCTCACTGCATTTGGAATTATTTATCCAGTAAAACACTTTTCCATGCACTTTGTGAAAAGTGAATGTTTGATATTTCATCTAACTTTCTATCAAATCACAAATGTGGCTGAACACTTCTCCAATACCGACCCATTTTTTGACTGTTTATAAATAAAAATATGCTCAGCTGAATAAAGAGGAACTTCATTTAGTTAACAATTAAAATCATGACTAATTCTTCGGGGATTTTAAACAATCTTTGTAGAACAAATAAATGTTTCATAGTCTTTAACAAAACTATCAATAATTTTGTTCAAACATCCTTTATTTAAAGTAGATCTTAATGAATAGCAAGTGTTAAGTATCCTGGAAAAAGTTGCATGGTGACAATTCCTGAATATTTGTATGTTTCTGAAGAATTTGTCTAATAATGGAGCCTATTTGGTGTGTGTTTCTTTAAATATGTGTAAGTATGGCAAGTCTAGTTCCACTGTCTGTAATATGAATAATGATGTATCCAGCGAGGATACTGTGATTTACCTGAGAAAGGTAAGAATGATTGTTAATTTGTGCTAAGCAATAGTAACTTGGTCCTTGGTGTGAATGGGAAGTTAAAAATATATATATTCAATCATTGCTGTGATAGAGATTGTAGTACTGTTTTAGTACTTTTGAAGTGAAGTTATCAGTAGTATGAGAAACCTATAGTTAATGTGCTTAGTGCCGGACTAATATTTAGTCAAGTAATAAAGGTATTCGCCAATATAGCATCACAAATATCTGTGTTCACTAAACCATATTATTCTGATCTTGTAAATAGCTTATCCATTATGTCACATAAGCAGTTCTAAAATTCCAGTTCTAAGGTTTGACTTGGTCCTCATGCATCCAAGTTTTATTACTTTAGCTATAATGGCGTTTGCACTGAAACTTTATATTTGCTTAGAATGCACAATGATGCTGAAAGGTGTTACAAGTTGTCAAGTAGTGTGCATGTAACTATTTATTTTGAAGCGGAAGATCGTGTCTCCTTCCAATAGTTCACTCAAATTACTTAAAAATGGTTGGATCCATTGTCAGTTGTGTTTATCTTTTTAAGACAATTATTGAAAGATCCCCAAGCTTTTTTGACCACTTTGTAAATAAATGAGAAAGCTCACTAATTTGTGCTCAGAATGCCGGAGTGTCAATTGGTCATTTGATGCCTATTTTGGCAGGATGATCCGTAGAGTCACCCATGCTACTAGCAAACATTTCTTGGGGGAAAAATGATCATTATTGATGTGCTCACTTATTAGAATTGTTATTATAAAGTGCTGGTCAGTATTTTCTGGTCTTACATTTAACATTCCATGTTAACTCACTGACAAGCAACCCTACTTGTACTGAGACTTATACAATTCTTGTTACCAAGCATGTGAGCAATCTCCTGTTCATTAAAACCTGATAACTCAAAACAATAAAGTGACTTTTTCTTAAACAGCTGTTTGTTAATTTTGTTTCATGGTGTTAATTTTAAGGATGTTAAAACCTTCAGATGTTTTAGTATGAGATTCACATCATATTTTTCTACACTCTCATCCAAATTACAGTTTTTTTGATTCATTTGTGGGACACATGGTTGTTGCTGAGTCACCAGAATTTATTGCCCATCTCTAGTTGCCCAAAGGTCGTTGAGAATTAACCACATTGAGAGGTTCAAAACCAGTTTGCATCTGCTCATTTAGTCAGGTTTACTGATTTTTTTTTTGCCCCTTCAGCAGATGAATAATGTTTTTTAGACAGTAACGTGTACTGTAAACACTTAGGGTACGTATTCCACTCATGCCATTTGGCAAATTACATACAAAGTTTAACATTTTAAAGATTATTAATCTCACAGGTAGGCTTACATTAACACTGCAATGAAGTTACTGTGAAAAATCCCCCATCTCCACATTCTGGCGCCTGTTTGGATACATTGAGTGAGAATTTTAGCATAGCCATTGCATCTAACCAGAATATCTTTCAGACTGTGGGAGGAAACCAGACCATCTGGAGGAAACCCATGCAGACATGGGAGAATGTGCACACTCCAAAAAAAGACTCAAGCTAGGAATCAAACCTGGGTCCTTGGCACTGTGAGACAGCAATGCTAACCACTTTTATTTTGTAGGTATTAGGAATAACTTGTGAAGCATTATCCACAGGAATCCTCCAAGATGTTAAAAGATGCCAAACAACAAAGAGAAATGTCACGATAAGAAAATTAATCTTGTCAGTAATTCTTTCTTATTCCCTTATTCATGTAAAATTCTCATGAATTAAGAATATAAATCACAATCCAAAGAGGGAAGTATTTCAACATTTCCAAATAACAGTTAAGATATAAGCATAGGTTTCCTTTGAAGTAATTTTTGTGAAATAATATGCATTGGTTTACTTATTGGTGCTGTTGCAGTGCATCTTCGTAAAAAGGCATGATGCTGAGAGATGTTCCAAGTTGCCGAGTAATGATGCAGGTGTTAATAGTGCTACGTTTAGCTTTCATTTCAGAAAATGCACAAGTTGCTGTTAAGTATGCATAGGTGTCCTACTTCCAGTAGTTTTTTTCATGCATTTTAGAAATATCAATAAATATTAAATAGCATCAAAATATTAAGTATAAATACAACCCATTTTACTACCAACATTGCCATATTTTCTCCTTGAACTGGTAATTGGCTGAGAGTTGTCAGGGCTTATGTTGAGGATTGTCATAGACGTCTGAACTGAGTAAATGTAACACAATTTGGATGAAGGGTGCATACATTTACATGAAAGAGAACATGTTTGCTGTAAGTAATCAATGAGAACAATTCAGAACTTCTGCGCAGCCATATCATTTTTAAATTTTTGATTGGTCTAATCTAAGCACATTTTTGAGTTTGTATCAGATAAGCAATTAACCCCACTGCTCAGACATTATGTCAGCAAAATGGCAAGTAGATCCAAATTGAATGTATTTTGCTTTACGCATTTAAAAGTCTGTCATCCACAGGTGGGAAGCAAAGAAAAAGAGATGACTAGCCCGTTATTTATGCTCAAATATTCTTAGAAGAAAAATATGGGCCAGAATGACAACTGTGTCCTTTTAATTAATTTTCCTGTTTTCTTTGTTTTTGACACCTACTAGACAAAATTTCAACACTATGAAATTACATTTTAAACAAAAGTCCTTTTTAGTCTTTTAGAAGTTTAGAGGTCATTAAACATTTAGTTTAACACAATTGTTGGAAGGCTGCCATACATTTTATCACAGGGCTGAAAAGTGAAATTAAAAGTGAATATTTATATTAATAACACTACAATAAAGGGAGGCACATTTTAAGCATGCTCTTACATTGGCACTTTGTTACAAAGCAGTTTTTATTTTTCAAGACTTGAAAAGGGAATGATTGTGGACCCAAATCCTGCCAAGAATCCAAAGAGAAAGTTGGGACATTACATGAAGAAAACAGGTTCTGTATCACTTATGTTTGGCATTATCTAATTATAGCTCCAGTATCAAGTCAAAGCTAATCTTAACAAGTGAGATGACTTAGGTCTCCTATGTACTTTACAAACTTACAGACCATTGTTTTGCAAATGTCAGAGCTACTGCTCACATTTCCAGGAGTGGATCTTTATACATATGAAGGTTGAATTGTCTCCAGGACCAGCCCAGGAACTTGGAGTTAGACAGCTTAAATTCAGTTCCGTCAGGCTAGAATTGATTTTGTAGCTTTTAGCTTCAGACCTGTAGCTACAGTCTAAACACAGTCTAAAATGCATAGCCTTTAGTGATTAGTAGGAGAAAAACAGAAGAAGATGTATGCTTCATAATGAGTGTAAATTGCAGTGCTTTAAAAATTGCAAAACAGACATCTTCTAAATCTGCATGTTCACACTGTTAATCTATATTGCAATGCCTCTTATTCTTCACATGACATATTCTTTTGATGAATGTAAAAGCTATCAACATTAATATAAATATAAACTTTCAGTTGACTATAATTGTTCCACAGTTATTGTTAAAAATAAAAATATCTTTTTTCATGTGCTTTTGGAACATTGGAATCAATCATGGAGTCATAGTGTCATAGAGTTGGACAGTGCAGAAAAGATTCTTTGGTCCATTGAGACAGAATTGCCAATAATTATCATTAAAATTGCACTAATCCCATTTTCCAGCACTTATCGCACACCCTTGAATATTATATTTCAAATGCTCATCCAAACACTTTTTAAAGGTTGTTAGATTTCCAGTCCCCTTAACATTCCCAGGCAGTGCATTCCAGATTCCCACACACAGCTGAGTGAATTTGCTGTTCTCAAATCCTTTCTGAATTTCCTGCCCTGCATCCTAAAACTGTGGTAATTGATGCCTGAACCAAGGGCAACTGCTGCTTCCTATTCACCTTGTTCATACTCTTCATAATCTTATACACCTTAATCATATCTCCCCCCAGCCTTCTCTGCTCTAAGAAAATTGTGCATTAAGATGTTGACATACTGAGGTGCAAATTTGGTCCCCATGGCTGTTCCATGTGTCTGGATGAAGAACTGGCTGTTGAAGATGAAGACATTGTGGTCCAGAATGAAATGAATGAGTAGTTGAATCACATCTGGAGATTGGCAGCTGTTGGTATTGAGTGTTGAGGCAGTTGCAACAATGCAGTTGTTGCGGGGGATATTGGTATAGAGCGCCTCACACATGAGGAGGGGCTCAACCATCATACTATTTGTAACCCCCTTCTTCTTGTCGGGGAGCACTTCAGCAATCAAGAGCATTCAGCCTCTGATCTTCAGGTAAGCATTCTCCAAGGCAACCTTTGCAACAGCACAACAACGCAAAATCATGAGCAGAAACTGATAGCCAAGTTCTGCACATCCTTTCTCCATTCACATTGTCTGCATCTGTAAAGACTTGATTATCTGTTAAGACTCAGATTCCAACATTATCTTGTAATTGAGTTAGTGTCTATATATGCCC
Source organism: Sphyrna mokarran (assembly GCA_024679065.1). Lineage (NCBI taxonomy): Eukaryota > Metazoa > Chordata > Chondrichthyes > Carcharhiniformes > Carcharhinidae > Sphyrna > Sphyrna mokarran. Next base: position 63,794,969 of record JAGIQG010000005.1, read on the forward strand.
TGCTTGTGAACCCAACTTTTCACTTACCTGCTGAAGAGGCAACACTCCAAAAGCTCGTGCTACTAAATAAACCTGTTGGGCTTTAACTGATATTGTGAGACTGCTTACTGTGCCTACTGCAGTCCAATGCCAGCAACTCCCCATCATGACTAAAGAAAACAATCCAGGCCTATCTAGTTTCTCATTATAGCTCAAATGCTCCAACCCAGGAAACATCCAGGTGGATCTGCTCTGAAACCCCTGTTGTGGAATCACATCCCTGCTATGGTAAGGTGACCAGAACTGCATGCAGTACTCCAGCTATGGCCTAACCCATGTTATATACTACTCCAAAATTACCTCCCTGCTCTTATACTCTATGACATGCAGATAAAATCAAGTGTCCTATATACTTTCTTAACTACCCTATTCAAATGATTTCACCTCGAGGAATCTGTGAATAAGTACCTCAACGTCCGTATATTCCTACTAGTGTCCTACCATATTCTCTTGTCACATTAGTTCTTCCAAAATGCATCATCTCACACTTTTCAGAGTTAAATACCATTTGCCACTGCTTTGCCCTTCTGACCACCCATCTATAATTTCCTGTAACCTACGACCTTTTTCTTCATTATCATCCACCCATGGACTGCACAGTGGCACATTGGTCAGCACTACAGTCTCGTAGCTCCAGAGAACCAGGTTCAATTCCAGCCTTAAATGACTACCTGTGTGGTATTTGTACATTCCCTCCATGCTGCGTGAGTTTCCTCCAGGTGCTCTGGTTTTCTGCTGCAGTAAGAATCTGGCAACACCTATTTTAAATCCATACGATTTATTTGATAGTAAATCTGCAAGCTTTCGACTTTCGTCTTTGTCAGGCAAATGCAGTGTTCTCAAATGCAGAGTACTGCATTTGCCTGACGAAGATGAAAGTCAAAAGCTGGCAGATTTACTATCAAATAAATCAGTTGGATTTAAATTATGTGTTGCCAGATTCTTACTGAGTTTACCCCAGTCCAAGGCCGGCATCTCTACATATTTCTGCTGCAGTCCAAAGATGTGCAGGTTAGGTGGATTGGTCATACTAAATTGTCCCATAATGTCCAAAGATGTATGCATCGGATGGAATAGTCATGGGCAATGTGTGGAGTTATGGGGATAGGGTGGGGGAGAAGTCCTGGGTAAGATACTCTATCAGAGAGTTGATGCAGACATGCTGAAGCAAATGACTTCTTCTGCCCTGTAGGAATTCAACGATTCTATCAATCTTGGTGTCCACTGCAAATTTGCTTATCATTCCCCCCACATTCTCATCTATATATGTATGTACACACTAGGGATATTCCAAACAATTAGGTATCTAGCACTGAACCATGTAGTATGACTTCAATAATAGTCTCCAGTCACTGAAACAGCCTTCTATCACCATCTTTGTGTCCTATTGTTAAGTCAGTTTTGGATCCATCTCACCAAGTTTCCCTGAATTCCATATGCTTCAACCTGCTCAAGCAGTCTCCCTTTGCTAAAATTCATATAAACTGCATCAACTGTACTTCCCTCATCCATACACATGATCACATTTTTGAAAAATTCTAGCAAATTTGTTAGCCATGACCTTTACCTGACAAAGCCATGTTGACTATCTCAAATGAGCCAATGCCTTTGGAGGTTAAGGGAATGATTCACCCATTTTGCTGCACTAATTTATTAGCACAAGAGGCTGGAAGATTTCAGCGGGGCTGAATTAACATGATCCATGCTAGGTGTCTGGCCCTGAGCGTCTCTCTCAATGCCAGATTTCTGGTGCTCTGCGCTGGAAATAGGTGCAGAGTTATATTAGGTGTGGAGACGGGTATTTAAATGTTATTTAAATGTGACTAGCAGGCCTGGGACTGAAGTCTCTGGGTCCACTAGCACCTGCTGCTATTTCTTATGTTCATATGTGGTTAAAAGAATTCAGGGTAATCTTCGTTTCGCAAAGACACATCAGACTCCCAGTTATTGACTTCAGCTCAGCTTTTATTACTTAACACCCATTATTCCTACAAAACGGACCTCTCAACGCTGTAATCTAGGCTCAGCTCCTCTGTCTACAACTGGATTCTAGACTTCGTAACCCACAGAATACAATTAATAAGGATAGGCAACAATACCTCCTCCACAATCATCCTCAGTACCTGTGCCCCACAAGGCTGTGTCGTCATGCCCTTACTATAATCCTTATACATCTATGACTGTGTCGTGAAATTCCCCTCCATCTCGATTTTCAAGTTTGCAGATGATACCACTGTAATGGGTTGGATCTCAAATAATGATGAGACGGAGTACAAGAAAGAGAAAGAGAATTGGTGTAATGACAATAATCTCTCCCTCAATATCAGTAAAACAAATAAGATAGTCATTGACTTCAGAAAACATAATGGAGGACAAGACATTATCTATATCAATGGGGATGATGTGGAAATGGTCGAGAGCCTCAGGTGTTTATGTGTCCAGGTCACCAACAATCTGGGCTGGTCCTCCTGTGTTGAGACTATGGTTAAGAAAGTCCACTAATTTCTCTATTTTCTTAGTTGGCATCCCTCTATGACTCACACCAACTTTTACAGATGTACCATAGAAAGCATTCTTTCTGGGTGTATCATAGCTTGGTATAGATCCTGTTCTGCCCAAGGCCATAAGAAACTACAAACGGTCGTGAATGTAACCCAATTTTTCATGCACATCAACCTCCCATCCATTGACTCTGTTTACATCTCCCACTGCCTCGGTAAAGCAGCCAGCATAATTAAGGACCCCACGCACCCCAGACATTCTCTCTTCCACCTTCTTCTGCCAGGAGAAAAGTACAACAGTCTGAGGTCATGTACCAACCAATTCAAGAATAGCTTCTTCCCTACTGTGATCAGACTTTTGAATGGACTTACTTCATATTAAGTTGATCTTTCTCTACACCCTAATTATGACTGCATAATTATATTCTTCACCCTCTCCTCTCCTCGCCTCTCCTCTATGAACAATATGCTTTATTTGTATAGCGCATAAGAAACAATAATTTTCACTGTACGCTAATACATGTGACAATAATAAATCAAATCAAGTCAGTATGGGAAGCGTGAAATGTTAAATTCTTTAATACCAAGGAATTTCTTCAAGAAATCACTCCACAAATAGGTGTCACAGAACATGTATTGCAGATTCTTATTGCAGTTTTACTCACTCCATACCCCAAACAACAACTGCCCTCTCAGGATAGTCCCTGAACTGACCATCTTACACTGTGGGTCATCTGATTCATTCCCTTATCAGGCTATGCCCTCAACATATATAACAGTCTTTCCTGCTAAACAATAATAACAGCAACAGCATTTTAAAAGATTTTACATACAATTATATGTTCTTGCTTTTACATGATTTGAAAATACATTGTGATATTTACAATATGATACAATCCATTCTTTAGTTTTACACCCATACATCCATCCTACAACGATATGATCAATCTGTCAGATTTTTGATTTTGGCACAGTGCTGTTTGCGTTGGCCTCCCCTAATTGTTGCTGAAACAATATAATGAACATCTTGCTTATTTTTAACTTGAACAAATGTAGTGTGCTGAAGTTTTATGATTCTTTAAAATTTTTGTGTGAAGAATGATGATAGTTCCATGGGAATTATTTCTTGAGAATTGGAACTGGCCTTTGGTTCCTGTCCAATGACTGTGGTCTAAACAAAGCCATCATTGGTTACCCTTCTTTCCACGTATTGTCAGTTGCCAAGGCCAGCCTCTCCCAGTTTCTTCTGTAGAAGGAAGAGCAATTAATTCCATCCGTCCCTCTCCTGGGTACCTCCACTGGTACTGTTTAGAGCACATCTGAAATTGTAGATGGGGTCACACACCTTGATCTGCATGGCAAAGCCAAACTAACTCATCCTGAGTTTAAATTCCCATATGGGACAATAACCCTTCTTGGCTACAATTGTGGCCAGAATCTACTTGTCCCTGACTCATAGTTCCTGACAACTACCAACTCACTGTTCTGAAATGGTCATTAAAAAACGATCTTAAAAAAATTAAAAGAACATAATGTTTATATTATATGACTCTTGATATTTTCTTAATTTTGCACAAAATGTGATTTAAGCATCTTTGCATTGTCTACAAATATTATCATATTTTTCCTGAGGCAGAAAATTATACAATTCAACAAAATTATATTGATATTTTCCTAAGGATTCTTATTATGAATCATTAATAGTCAACTATTGCCAGAGATCCTGTGAATGCCCATTACGCATTGTGATTTTGACTGTCTATACAATCCCTAGAATCTTAAAGTGCAGAAAGACCATTTAGCCTATCAAGTCTGCACTGACTCTCTGACATGGCAACTTGTAAAAGCCCATCTCTCCTTGTGACCCTGCACATTTACCATACTTAATCCACTTAATCTACATATCTGGGACACTAATGTGCAATTTAGCATGACCAATCCACCTAACCTGAACATCATTGGATTGTGAGAGGAAGCCGGCGAACCAAAAGGAAACCCACACAGACATGGGAAGAAATTGCAAACTCCTCACAGACCTAAGGTGGGAATCGATACCGGGTTCCTGGAGCTGTGAGGCAGTTGTGCTCACCACTGTGCCACAATGCTTGTTTTAACATTGCCTAGTTATCTTTTGCATTGCAAATTGGATGCTGTTGGCTAATTGAAGAATGAGCTTATTTGCCTTTTTATGATATTTCTTCCAGAGTACTAACTCTCAGAACAGAAACAGAAAACCTTAACACTTTCTTGAATTGGCTAACATACCCTGGCATTCAGTGATAACACTGGTGGCACTGTCATCACATGAGCAACTTTAAACAGTTGTCATGACACCATTATTATACATGGAGCAGGAGCACACTAGAAATAATAATACAACAGGTTAAAGTTACAGTTTTGTACCCGATAGAAATAATATTTACTTCACATGGATATTCAATTGATTTAGACACTCGGATACTTAGTTGATTTAGACACAAGTTCTTGTTAAGTTTTGGCTCCACAGTCACAGTAAGTTAAATCCTATTTGAAATGTTGGTTAATGCATGAAACATAATCCAACAATCATTATTCAATTAGTGCTCTTTCGCAGATACAGGGACTGCAAATAGTTTTACATTACTCAGCCCATTGTCAAAGTAACATATTTCTTCTACACTAACTTCTTAATGGATAAACTAATGAGCCTTATTCTATTTTTAACGTATTCAAACTTCAACACAACCAGTAAAGTAATGGTAACTATAAGAATCATTGGGAAATTTGGCTCCGACCCACCTTCTCCAAACATAATCAAGGGGAGGCAGTGGCATAGTGAAATGACACTGGACTAGCAATCTAGAAGCCCAGGGAAATGCCCTGGGATTCGAATCCCACCACAGTAGTTAATGAAATTCAAATTCAATTAATAAATTGGAATTAAAAAGCTAGTCTCAGTAAGAGAGAGCATTAATGTATTGTCATTAAAAACCCATCTAATTCACTAATACCCTTCAGACAAGAAAATCTCTGTCCTTACCTGTTCTTGCCTGCACGTGACTTCAGATCCACAACAATGTGGTTGACTCTTAGCTTCCCTCTGAGATAGTTTAGAAAGTCATTCAGGTGTATCAAATCACTACAAAGTCTGAAAGAAATGAAACCAGATGGATCACTCAATATCAACCTAGACATGGACACAACAATGACACATCCAACCTTGTCAAACCTGCAAAGTCCTCCTTATTAATAGCTGAGATTTGTACTAACATCTGGAGAGCTGACATAGTCATACTCATGAAATCATACCTTACAGATAGTGTACCAGACACCAGCAACGTGTCTAATTTCACTGATAGGGCAGAATTAGCAGAGGTGGTGATATATTTGAATACAGTCAGAAAGGAGTAACCCTGTGAGTCCTCAACATTAATTCTGGTTCCGAGAATTAATTTATTAACTGAATTTGAATTCCATTAGCTACCGTGGTGGGATATCTCAGATCAAACTGGCATTGAAGCTTCCTGTTGGTTACAGTCTACCATCCACCTCATTGTCGAATTAATCAGAACTTGTCCATGTTGAACCACTTGGAGGAAGTACTGAGAGTGGCTAGGGCATGGAATATACTCTGGGCGGGGGACTTTAATATCTATTATAAGAGTGGCTCAGTAATATCACAATGAATTGTTGGATCATTATTTTTAGAAATAGTTCTATTTTGATTTAGTTCATAAATATATTTGTTTAAATGTATATTTCTACATGCTTTGTGCACTTCTATACATAAGCCTTTCCAAACAAAAGTAATTTGATTGCGCTATGCAGGTTATAGGCACAAAATTGACATTCTGCATACCAATTCTGGGTTGGCATTCCTATGCCGAAAGTACGTAAGTAATCTGACAGCTGCAGTTTTGGTTAAGGCGCATCTTGTGTGTTGCTAATGGCCATTTCAAATGAAACTGGACTCAATAAACTATCTTAACTGGGCCCCATGCTTACTATAAGACCACCTTTTTGGGGGAATTGGAATTAGTGCTTAGGATAATTGGAATATAATAAATTTTGAAATCACCCAGAAAGACAGGGTGCAAACCCTTATGAAGTATGAATATTTAAATAAATCTTTACTTTTGTTATGGTATGTTCCTAGCTTGTTATTTCTGAATGCCAGGGATTTTTGTAAGTGTTCTTTGGCTGCTTTAACTGAGTTTGGAAAATCTTTAATATGGAGAGTAAACCTTTGGCTGCAATTGTACTCTTATCACTTAACAGGCAGATGCAGCACTGGAAAGATGGGAATATTGCTGAGATTGTCATTGAAATTGCCACATTAGGGGGGACAGAAACAGCAAGCACAGCAGCACAGACCTGCAAATACCAAAAAAAGTGTGGCTAAAAGCCTTACAGCACGCTTGTGATTTCCAAGTACGAGCTGCCAATAGGTGTGGTGTTCTGCCATAAGTTCAAAGGGAGGCCTTCATAAGCCAATGTCATAGAAACATAGAAATTGTGCCAAACATGTACCTATCTACTGGACACACCTATAACCCTCCATCTTACTAATTTCCATGTACTTATCCAAAAATCTCTTAAAAGATCCTAACAAATCTGCCTCCACCACCATCGCCAGCAGCCGATTCCATGCACCCACCACTCTCTGAGTGAAAAACGTACCCCTGATGTCTCCTCTGTACCTACTCCTCACCATCCTAAACCTGTGTCCTCTTGTGGCAATCATTTCAACCTTGGGAAAAGCCTCTTAGAATCCACTCGATCAATACCTCTCATTATCTTATACATCTTTACCAGGTCACTCCTCATCCTTCATCTCTCCAAGGAGAAAAGACCAAGCTCTCTCAATCTATCCTCATAAGGCATGCCACCCAAACTAGGCAACATCCTTGTAAATCTCCTCTGCACCCTTTCTATGGATTTCATATCCTTTCTGTAATGAAGCGAACAGACCTGAGCACAGTACTCCAAATGGGGTCTGACCAGCGTCTTATACAGCTGCAGTATTATCTCCCGACTCCTAAACTCAGTTCCTCGATTGATGAATGCCAGTGCACCACACACCTTCTTAACCATAGCCTCTACCTTCAAAGCTGTTTGAGTGCCCTATGAATCCGGACCCCAAGATCCTCTTGATTTTCCATACTGCCAAGAATCTTACCCTTAATATTATAATCTGTCATCCTATTTGGCCTCCCAAAATGAGTCACCACACACTTATCTGGCTTGAAGTCTATCTGCCACTTCTCCACCCAGTCTTGCATCCTATCAATGTCTTGCTGCAACTTCTGACATCCCTCCACACTATCCACAACACCTCCAACCTTTGTGTCATCAGCAAACTTACCAGCCCATCCCTCCAATCCCTCATTCAGGTCATTTATAAAAATCACAAAGAGTAAGGGTCCTAGAACAGATCCCTGGGGCACTCCACTGTGAAGACCTCCATGCAGTAAAAGACCTATCTATAACCACGCTTTGCCTTCTGTGGGCAAGCCAGTTCTGAATCCACAGGGCAATGTTCTCTTGAATCCTATGCCCCCTCAATAAGCCTTGCATGGGGTACCTTATCAAATGCTTTGCTAAAGTCCATACAAACTATATCTGCTGCTCTTTCTTCATCAATGTGTTTAGACATATCATCAAAAGATTCAATCAGGCTCGTAAGGCATGATCTGCCCTTGACAAAGCCATGCTGACTATACTTGATCATACTATACCTGTCCAAATGTACATAAATCCCATCTGTCAGGATCTTCTCTGTCAACTTGCCAACCATTGAGGTTAGAATTACTGCAAAGATCATCACCAGAGGCTCAGCAAACTCTTCCGTTGCCTCCCATAGTAACCTGGGATAAATCCCATCCGGCCCCGGCGACTTATCTAACTTGATGCTTTTCAAAAGCCCCAACACATCCTCTTTCTTAGTGTTTGCATGCTCAAGCTTTTCAGCCTGCTATAAGTCTGCACTACAATCACCAAGATCCTTTTCTCCTGTGAATATTGAAGTAAAGTATTATTGAGTACTTCTGCTATTTCTACCAGTTCTATACAAACCTTTCCACTGTCACATTTGATAGGTCCTATTCCTTCACGTTTTACCTTCTTGCTCTTCATATATTTGTAAAATGCCTTGGGTTTTCCTTAACCCTGCCTTCTCATGAGCTCTTCTGGCTCTCCTAATTTCCTTCTTAAGTTCCTTCCTACTAGCTGTATATTCTTCTAGATCTCTACCAGTACCTAGCTCCCTGAACCTTTTGTAAGCTTTTCTTTCCTTCATTAAAATCAATGCAGCTTTTGTGCACCACGGTTCCTTTAGCCTACCATAACTTCCCTATCTCATTGGAACATTGCTGTACAGAACTCCAGACAAATATTCTTTGAAAATTTGCCACATTTTTTCTGTACATCATTTCTTTAATTCAACAAGTAGCGTTTTTTAACAAAGAGGTACATTATGATAGAATTACCTTTTTTATCATCTGGTACAAATGGCTCATTGGCAGCAACTGCCTATAACTGCACCCTTGTTGCCACATAATTGTTCTGACTAGATCCAGGTGAAAATCTGGAAACATTGGTTCAAATGAGACCCACTCATTAAGATTGCAAGTCCACTCCCCAGGCATATCATCCACTTTATGACTCATCCGTAACATCTGCACCTTCCCCTTATAATCTCAAGGCAAATGTAATTTTTAAGGAAAATGTAATAACATCTGAATATTATGTTTGCTGTGATAAGACAGCATGCTATCTTGCCCTAGTTTGTATCTTGCTGTAACTGATGAAGTCACATAGAACCACATCTCTGTTTTATGTTAATCTTCAAATACAGAACATTCAGTACTTGTCTAAACGTCTGTTATGTCTATCATGTGTGAAGAAATCCAAAACTAACAAATACCTAACATAGTTGCTGCATTTTCTCAGTTCAATGGAAGATGTAATTTTTCATTTTGTCTTTGATGTACATTTACATATTTTAAATACTCTTGAGCAGCATGATGGCACAGTGGTTAGAACTGCTGCCTCACAGTGCCAGGGACCCAGGTTTAATTCCTGACCTGAATCATTGTTTGTGCAGAGTTTGTATGTTCTCCCCGTGTCTGCGTGAGTTTCCTCCGGGAGCTCTGTTTCCCGAAAGACGTGCTGGTTAGATGCGATGCCCATGCTAAATTTTCCCTCAGGTGCTGAAGTGTATTGATCTGGGCGATTTTCACAATAATTTCATTGTCGTCTTAATGTAAGCCTACGTGTGACACTAATAAATAAAATTTTAAAGAAATGTAATTGTGTATGTTGAGTTAACAAGTGAGCTTAGTAGATCTCAAAGACTTCATCAAATTGTTGAAACGAAGATTAACTAATCACTTTGTTTCAAAATATAAGATTTGCCTGAATCATGCGACTAGAATGTTATTGTAAGCTATTTAATCATCTACTCAACTGTGATTACTTGTCAAAAGAAATATTCAACTGTGCAAAAACATAGAAAAAAACATAATTTTTAGACCCATAGAATTAAAGGACGTTTCACACAACATTCCCATGATTGGAACCAAAAGACAAAATGCCGGGAAACTTCAGCAGGACTGGCAGCATTCGTAAGGCGAGAAAAGAGCCAAATGACCATTTGATTGATATTGAAATGAGGAAATTTTGACTCCACCCTATCATCAAAGTTTTCAAATTTCCAATAGGTGACGTGCTTTACATTTTCAGCAGTGGTTGAGATGTATAACTACTACGATTTATAAGGATATTTACAAAAGAAAGTTTGCTAAACCAGGTCACTTATTCACACTTTTGAAGATCCACCTCATAAAGTCTGTGGAAAACAGGTAAACTCTGCTGGACTGCATAGAGTGTAGCTTTTATAAACCCAGTTTTGACTGAAGATTTCAATGTGGAGGGCTAACAACAGGAGAAGCTGGCATAGGCAGCCAGATAAGAGGCAACGGCATGTCACATAGGCAGTGGAGAAGAAGCCATTGATACCTACCTGCAAGTCCACATTAATGAAACTGCTTGCAGGTTGGTGAGAGTCTGTGGCAGAAATGTGCCAAAATTGTTGATCACGCTACATTCAAGGAGGATGCATTGGTACTTACTGCCAATTCATTTGCCCAGTGCCACAAGAAGTAAAATCAAGTTAGATAACCACTAGATACGCTTCCATAAAATGATGGAAACGCTTAGCGTGTTAGGCACCATTTGTGGAGAAAAAGGAAAAGTTAATTCTCTAGATCTATGACATTTTGTTAGGACAATGATTGCGACAGGTTTTAAATAATCACAGAAATAGGGAAAGGGGGACAGTGCGACAATACTTTGCTTTAAGAAATATATTTCAATGATGTTCTTTGCAGATTTTTAAGCCAGCTTGCTATTTTTGGTTTTGGCACAGTGCTGTCTGTGCTGGTCTCCTCTAATTGTTGCCAAAGCGATATAATGAGTATCTTGTTTATTTTAACTTGGACAAATGCAATGTCCTGGAGTTTTATGACCCTTTAAAATTTTTGGGTGAAGAATGATTGACAGGTAAGGTGGTACCTTGAGACAGTTTTTTTTTAATCTGAGAATCCAAAGTTTTACTTTCATTTTGGCTGAAGCTGTTGGAACTACAGACGGAAAAGCAGTGCTCTTTATCTCTCTCTGAAATGAAAATTCTGCTGTCTGTGAGGTGCAACTAGAAGCTATAGGCAAGCAGTATTTTTCTGTGTTGCAAGTGTGCAAAAAGTTTCAAAACTGAGAAGGCCTCAATGGCTTCAATTCAATATCCAAAGAAGTAATCCACAACAGTGATTGAAAAGCTACAAGGTCCAGTATCATGTGAGTATTCTTGTTTTCTGCCTTAATGCCTGTACTTTCTTTGGAGGCTAAGGAAATCTGCACCAACTCTCACTAATTTCTACAGATGCATTATTGAAAACATTCTTTCTGGTTGTATCATAGCTTGGTATGGCCCCTGCTTTGTCTAAGACCACAGAAACTACAAAGGATCGTGGATGAAACCCAATGCATCACTCAAAGCAGCCTCTTATCCATTGATACTGTCTATGCTTCTCACTGCCTTAGAAAAGCAGCCAGTATAATCAAGGACGTCACATACCCAGACATACTCTCTTCTATCTTCATCCATCGGAAAAAGATACAAAAGTCTGAGGACAAGTACCAACCAAATCAAAAACAGCTTCTTCCCTGCTGCCATCAGACTTTTGAATGGACCTACCTCGCATTAAGTTGATCTTTCCCTATACCCTAGATACAGTTGTGACATTACATTCTGCACTCTCTCTTTTCAAGGGTTCCTTACAAATGTTGAAAAAAAAGGGAGAAGATAGTTTGATAATTCGACCATGCTAGACTGGCAAATGATTATCCATTAAATCTGGGGTTTGTTAGGATGGAAGATGAGAACAAGAGGGAGAAAGAGAAGTATTGACAGCTAAAGAGTGTAAAATATGATGGACTTGGTTGAGGGCCTATCAGCCAGGAGAAGAGGAATATTTGACTGAGGGAAAAGGGCATTTCAGGTGGAAGGTGCCAAGACAGTACGTATGCAAGGGAAACAGAGAAACTAAGAGAGTGGAATGAAGTCCTTACTGGAAGGAATCAAGGAGGAAGTTTATTCACCATAGCTGTGGGAACTCAGTGGGTTTATAGCAGATATTGGAATAGAATTTTGTGAGATAGAGAAGTTGCAGAATTTAAGGGAAGAATCAAAGATGGATCATGTGAAGACATAGGAGGAATAAGGAAAAGTAGCTAAAATGGTAGAGCACTAGCTTAACATGTGAATGTTCACGGTGGCATAGGGAGTTGTACTTTTGCCTCACAATGCCAGGGACCAAAATTCAATTCCAGCTCTGGAGTTTGCACATTCTCCTGGTGCCTGCACATGTTTCCTCTGGGTTTTCCGGTTTTCTCCCATAGTCCAAAGATGTGCAGATTAGATGGGTTGGCCATGCTAAACTGCCCCTTAGTGTACATTAGATGTGTCGGTTAGATGTTGTAATGGAGTAAATACATGGGGTTAAAAGGGTAGGATACTCTACTCAATACATACTTGATGAGTCAAATGGTTTCCTTCTACACTGTTGGGATTCTAAGATTCAATGGAAATTTGAAGCAAAATTAATGACGTTTTCCAGTTCATTGTGAGAATAGAAAGTGGCACCAATCCAGCGCAGTCATCAAAGATGTAAGGGAGGGGACCTGAGTTGGATTAAAATAACGAATGTTTTTTACATCCCATGATAAGGCAGGCATATCTGGGTTCTCTTAGTACCATTGTATGTATAGGAAGTAATTGAAATCAAATTAGAAGTAATTTAGAGGGTGTAGAAGTATTGGGTTACAATAATTGGTGACCAGGGACTAACAACAATAGATGTTTATTGATAGCAACTGAACAGCCCTTACATGCTGTGTCTATCCACACACCAGCAGAACTCTTCGTCCCTGATATATAATGCCTTTTGCATTAGCGTCAACTCAGCAACCACATGTCCACACAGTCTACATCTTCCCCTTCAAATTGGGACAACTGATAGTGCTGAAGTTAACAATGTAGGTGAACAGTCATAAAGTATAAGCCATTTACAAAATATAAAATTAGGTGCAGCTAACAACATATACTGTGCAAAACATGGTTTAGACTACTGTAGCTGATGCATTGCAACCTTGTCTTTTTTTTCCCCCTCTTTAATACAAAGTCCACTCATAGGCTAGTTCATCACATCACTCTTGAACCTTGTATTTGGTTGACTCATGTGTCTTGAGATGTAATTTTGCCAGTTGGCTGTGCTTGTGATATCCTCAAGATTTCAGAGTGGCTGGCATCAGATGTGCTTGCAGTGCATCTCATTGCTATGTTGGTCTCTGGAGGGACCTCCAACTTCATTGGTATGGTGGGGGGTGTGTGGACTGCATGCTGGTTGCATAGGGTACAGTGGTGGTTGGTGATGAGCTCCATCTGAGGCACTATATAGCTTTAAGCTGTGGGGGAAGAGCATGTACCATCACCAATTTGTTGTGGGCTGGATCCTGACTATTTGACATTTTGGCTCTAAAGGACAAAATATGCGAGCATTTTGATCGTAATACCTCTTTCATCTTTGTCACTGCTTCATAAGGCTTCATAATTCATATTGGTTTTGACCTTTGTAAGAGGGATTCTATGCTGAACAAAAGAAAAGATTTGCATAATGAAATGTTTTTTGATGGCCCTGTCACCAAGAACTCCTTTGTATACAGGAGCATTGTGATACTCTCTGCCATGTATTTCTGGCTCCAACACAGTCAACAATGTCACCTTCTACTTCTGTCTGCATGATGAAGCTGTACAGGGAAAATTAGGTTACCACAATGTGTGATGCATGCTTTGGAGCATATTTCATGATCTGCTTCGACAGCAAAAATGAGCCTTTGAAACCTTGAGTGAGACCAATCTTGTAAAAGTGTATGTCTCATTGCAGCACTTCTCACTAGCCGAATATCATCTGTTTTAGTTTAGTTAAACTTTATTGAAATCATGAACAGAGGTGTCTGTGATGTCCAAAGGATTGAAGATCAGGTGAAAGAGTGTTTTTCATCTTTTACCCCAGCATTATTTTGTGAAGTAGATGTACATAAAACAGAATGAAGAAAGCAATCTCATCTTTGCACATGTTAACATGAGGTATGAGAGGTTCTATAGCCCAATGGAGGTCTCTATGTATATAAAGTATGAAAAATCTGATTTAAAAAATCTGATATGCCGTACACTATTAAAGCTAAAACTTAGCACAATGTATCTCTCATTGTGATTACATTGATTTTTACTGCTATGACCTGCTGTTCACAAATCCACACTGCATTGTAGCAGAAAAGAGGCTGATGAATCGGTTTAATTAGCAGACTGTTATTAGAAGAAAATGTTCTAGATAATTATAGACTTTTGATAAAATGTAGATGCCAGTTTGAAAAGTCATGCAACAAAGTAAATGATAGAATCAACAGATGTTCAGTGTTTTAAAAGTAGAATTGCTTTAGTTGTTGTTAAAGTTAAAGCGATAAAATAATCAAACTCTTCTGCTACTTGTGGTGCCGAGAGAACACTCTACATACTTGAAGAGTCTAACACTTAGCAGTTACATATCTGCAATATTTTTAGATCTGTTTACATAGTGACACAGTAAAACAATTAACACGTACTTTGGCTCAAAATGGCACCTTCCATTTCTCCATGCTGCCCATACATTCCATTAGTTTTATGTCATGTGTGTACCATATAATTACCATGCGGGACTGATATTTGTCAGTAAATGTTCACAGTGTACAGAGTAACACACATCATAATGATATAAACTTTAATAATCCAGCACATTTCATTCACACACTTTTCAACTTGAATCTCTCACTGGTTAGTGATGCGTCATATAATTGTAAGCTAAATATTTGCTAACTTATTTTAAGAATATAGAACATTTATATGTCATACTGATTGCGAAGTGCCACATGGATGCTAATTCGCAAGCACTCTATCCTACAGGCTTTCTCCTCACTGAATCAGAATTGAGATTCCAATTATTTCCTTCCTGTGAATGACACATCTACAGTCAAGTATTTCTTCATTTAGATTTGACAACATTGCATGGGTACTTTTGTTCATGTGCCTGTAACTTCTGAAGCCACACTGAAGTTGTATATTTATGGACTGAGAAGAACTTTGCAAGAGGTTGCTCTGAAAGTTCAAATACTGTCATTCAGATTCAAAACCAAAGAGCAAGCTCCAGTAATGGAAATGTGAGCAACAACAGTACGTACTGCCTAAAAGTAAGATTTTCCCAGGGAATTGACCGGAGAATGGTCAGCGAAGTAGATAAAGTAAAAGATGTATTTTACTCTTACTGTGTAAATCAATAAATGACTAATATAAAGTTGTTAAAATGAAAAGGTGGCAGCTAGTTATTGATTATTCATGAATTACAAATTGCTTCTTCACTTTGTTAGAAGCAGAAAAAAAGGCCAAATCTATAATTAATGTTCCAATCTAACAGGTGAATGAAGGAGAATGGTTACAAATCGCAGGTAAGTGCATTAAGAAAGTTCCTAGGTCCTTCTGAAATGCTGTCAGACAAGTTTAGTTAGGGAGACATTGCTGTGAATGTGTATGATATTGATAAGACACATCTAAAGGTCTAAAAGGCTCAGGGCACCTGAAGCTCTTGAAGAATAGAAAGAAAGTAGGAAGAAACTTATGAAGGACTTAGGAGGGCTAAAATAGATCATGAAAAGTCCTTGGCAAACAGCATTAAAGAAAATCCTAAGGCATTTTATACATTTGTAAAGACAAGAGAATAGCCAGGGAAAAGGTTGGTCCACTCAAGGGTAGTGGAGGGAATCTATGCATGGAACGGAAAGTAGAGGAAAAGGCTGAGATACTAAATGCAACTTTGCCACAGTATTCGCCAATGATAAAAACTTGGTGGATGAGGAGCCTAGGGAAAGATGTATAGATGTTCTGGATCATGTCACTATCAGAAAGGAGGAAGTGTTGAGTGTCTTAAAGAAGTAAATAAGTTCCCATGGCCTGATGGGATCTATCCCAGAATATTGAGGGAGGCAAGGGTGGAATTTGCTGAGCTGTTGACAGAAACCTTTGCATTCTCATTGGATAGAGGTAAAGTTCCAGATGACTGAGGAATAGCCAATGTTGGTCTATTGTTTAAGAAGAGCAGCAGAGACACTACAGGAAATTACAGGCCTGTGAGCCTTATGTCAGTGGTAGAGAAATTATTGGAAAAGATTAGCAGCAAGATGCACTTACATTTGGAAACAAATGGACTTATTAGTGATAGGCATCATGGTTTTGTGAAGGGAAGGCTGTGTCTCACTAACTTGATTGAATTTTTCGAGAAGGTGATGAAGATGATAGATGAAAGGCAATGGATATTGTACACATAGACTTTGGTAAAGCCTTTGACAAGGTATCTCATAGTGGACTGGTATGAAAGGTGAAGTCACATGAGATCAGAGGAGAGCAGACAAGGTGGAAACAGAACTGGCTTGGCCATAGAAAGAAGTCTCACAATACCAGGTTAAAGTCCACTTGGAATTTAACCTGTGAGACTTGTCATTGTGTTTACCCCAGTCCGATGCTGGCATGTCCACATGTTGGCCATAGAAGTCAGAGGGCAACAATAGAGGGGTGCTTTTCTGAATGGAAGCCTGTGACTAGCAATGCTCCATAGAGATCAGTTCTGGGACTTCTGTTGTTCACAGTATATATAAATGATTTAGAGGAAAATGTATCTGCTCTGATTACTAAGTTCTTAGATGACACAAAAATAGGTGCAGTTGTGGATCCTCTTAAAGAGAATTGTCAGAGGATACAACAAGATATAGATAGGTTGAAATCTTGGGCAGAGGAATGGCAGATGCTATTTAATCTGGACAAATGTGAGATAATGCATTTTGGAAGGTCTAATGAATGTAGGAATTATACACAAAATGGTAGAACACTTAGCCATATTGACATGCAGAGAGATCTGGGGGTACATATCCACTGATCACTGAAAATGGCAACGCAGGTGGATGAGATAGTCAAGAAAGCATATAGCATGCTTGCCTTCATCAGACAGTGCACTGAGTATAAAAATTGGCAGGTTATGCTGCAGCTGCATAGAATCTTAGTTAGGCCTCATTTGGAATATTAT
Organism: Sphyrna mokarran; assembly: GCA_024679065.1. NCBI lineage: Eukaryota > Metazoa > Chordata > Chondrichthyes > Carcharhiniformes > Carcharhinidae > Sphyrna > Sphyrna mokarran. Next base: position 63,812,211 of record JAGIQG010000005.1, read on the forward strand.
GTACAATTCTTGTTGCCATACTATTAGAAAGATGTGGATGCTTTGGAGAAAGTACAGGTGAGATTTGCTAGCCTGTTGCCTGGTCTGGAGGGTATTAGCTATGAGGAGAGGCTGGATAAACTTGGTTTGTTCTCGCTGAAACAATAGAGGTTGAGGAGTGATGTGATAAAAGTTTACAAGACTATGAGTGCTATGGACAGGGTGGATATCAAATGCTTTTTCCTAGGATAGAAAAGTCAGATAGTAGGGGACATAGGTTTAAAGTGTGTGGGGAAAAGTTTAGAGGAGATGTGCGAGGCAAATTTTTCACACATAGGATGGTGAATGCCTGGAATGCATTGCCCAGGAGATGACGGGAACCGGTACGATAGCAGCATTTAAGGGGCATCTGGACAAATACATGAATAGGATGGGAGTGGAAGTTTTTGAACTCCAGAAGTGCATACGGTTTTAGTTTAGGCAGGCATCATGATTGGTGTAGGCTTGGCGGGCTGGAAGTATCCAGGTCATCAACAACCTATCCTGGTCCTCCTATGCCAACATTGTAGTTAAGAAAGCTCACCAATTATTCTGTTTTCTCAGAAGACTAAGGAAATTTGGCATGTCAACTACGACTCTCACCAACTTTTATAGATGCACCATAGAAAGCATTCTTTCCAGTTGCATCACAGCTTGGTATGAATCCTGCTTTGCTCAAGACTGCAAGAAACTACAAAAGGTCATGAAAATAGCCCAATCCAACATGCAAACCAGCTTCCTGTCCATTGACTGTCGACACTTGCACTGCCTCAGCAAAGCAGCCAGCATAATTAAGAACCCTATGCAAACAAGACACTCTCTCTTCCATCTTTTCCACTGGGAAAAAGAAATAAAAGTCACATTCCAACTGACTTACAAACAGCTGCTTCCCTGCTGCTGTCAGACTTTTGCATGGACTTATTTGCATAAGATTGATCTTTTCTAAATCTTTCTATGATTGTAACACTACACTCTGCACTCTGTCATGTACTTCTCTATGAATGGTATGTTTTGCCTGCATAGCGTGCAAGAAACAATATTTTTCACACATGTTAATACATGTGACAATGATAAATTAAATCAAATCAAAACCCTATGCTGTACTCTCCTTTGTTCTTGTTCATCATAAAACAACTGCACCGATTTGTGTGCTTGTACACATTCTGGAGTGTGTTGTAATTTTGCCATCAATTCATTTTATGGCACACAAGAGATTAAGATGCTCCCTCCCTAATGTTTTTCCCTGAAACACGATTCTATCAGCATAAAATGGTGTGGCTAAGTATATTTTTGGAGTGTAAAATATACACCAATTTTTGTTATTCAAAGGTTACTTCTCTACTTTCATTTTAATGGAGTTGTGACCATTCCAAAAGTTTTACAAAAAAAGTTGAATATTGGATGAAAACAAATTTTCCTAGAATTTCACACTTTATGCAGAACACTTGAGATGAGTCTGGGATGCAAAACTGTGAAATGCATTCAAAAATTCAAGATTGGCCCTCTACCCTGGAATGAATTTGTATCTGGGGTCACCAGTGCAGATGTCAGAACAGCTTTCTTGAAGGTTAACCCACGAAAAATGACTGGCCCGGGCAAGCACTCAGATCCTATATGGATCAGATGGTGGGAGTATTCGTAGACTTCTTCCACCTCTCTTTACAACAATCTGAGGTCCCCATTTGCTTCAAGAAGATGACCATCATCACAGTACCTAAGAAAAACCAAGCAGCATATCTTAATGACTATTGGCTGGTGGCTCTGACATCCATCGTTATGAAGTGCTTTGAAAGATTAGTCATGGCACAAATCAATTCCAGCCTCTGCACTGCCTGGATACACTACAGTTTGCCTATCACTGCAATAGTCCACAGCAGATACCATCTCCCTGGCCCTCCTATCAACTCTGGAACACCTAGATAACAAGGACACCTGTGTCAGACTCGTATTTACTGCTGCTCAGCCATCAACATCATTAATTCCAACGAGGCTCATCCCCAAACTCTGTGGTCTGGGCCTCGGCTCCTCCCTCTGTGACTGGATCCTGAATTTTCTAACTCACAGACCACAATCAGTAAGGATAGGCAACAACACCTCCTCCATGAACTCCATCAACACCAGTGCCCCATAAGGCTGTGTTTTCAGCCTCCTACTACACTCCTTATACATCTGTGACTATGTGGCCAAATTCCCCTCCAATTCAACATTCAAGTTTGCTGACAATACCACTGTAGTGGGACAGATCTCAAACAATGATGAGATAGAGTATAGGAATGAGATAGAGAATCTGATGAACTGATGTACTGACAATAATCTCTCCCTCAACGTCAACAAAATGAAAGAGATTGTCATTGATTTCAGGAAGCATAGAGGAGAATATGTCCTGTCTATATCAATAGGGATGAAGTGGAAAAGGTTGAGATCTTCAAAGTTTTAGGTATCCAGGTAACCAACAACCTGTCCTTGTCCCCCCATGCTGACATTATTGTTAAGAAGGCCCAGCAACGCCTCTACTAAGGAAATTTGACATTTCAGTTACAACTCTCACCAACATTTACAGACGCCCCATAGAGAGCATTCCTTTTGGCTGTATTACCACTTGATATGGTTCCTGCTCTGCCCAAGACTGCAAGAAACTACAAAAGGTCATGAATGTAGCCCAATCCATCACACAAACCAGACTCCCATCCGTTGACTCTGCTTGTACTTCCCGCTGACTCGACAAAGCAGCCAGCATAATTAAGGACCCCATGCATTCAAGACATTCTCTCTTCCACCTACTTCCATTGGGAAAAAGTATAAAAGTCTGAGGTCACGTATCAACCAACTCACAAACAGCTTCTTCCTTGCTGCCATCAAACTTTTGCATGGACCTATCTTGCATTAAGTTGATCTTTCTCGACACCCTAGCTACGACTTCAACACTACATTCTGCACTCTCTCGTTTCCTTCTCTATGAATGGTATGCTCTGTCTGTATAGCACAGAAGAAACAATAGTTTTCACTTATGTTAATACATGTGACAATAATAAGTCAAACCAAATCAAATCGATTTTTCTTTCTTACTTTCTTAATATGCCCTCATATAATTTGGATGAGAAGAAACTCAGTTCCTAGTTTTTAGCTTCAACTCACAATTCTTTATAAGGAGCGAGGATATGATCCACATTACTTTATCATGCTATTCTTTTGATGAAGGCAAAACCGTCGTAAGATGTGAACCTTAAAGTTGGCACCTATTAAAGGCTGAAACTGACTATTTATCGCAGTCATTAATAATCGGTACCGAGAGATCAAGGAATATTTACTTTACCTACATTGTAATGGAAAAATGCACAGTTGAAAAGCATTCCACTTAGTTTTTCAGTGAAATCTGATGAACTTTATCAATTGGAGGAAATGTGTTTTCAGGGAAAGCAGGCAGACATGGAGCTTAAATTTAGATCATTCCAATGGAGAATGCCAATAAAACAAAAAAATCCATAGCACATTTGAAACTATTCCATAAATTGTCTGCCTTCTTTTAATCTGACACTCAACTATTTCTGTTTTTTAACATACACACACGCACACACGTATACATATGATTCATATTCCAAATGGTTGCTTAGAATACAAATAAATGTTAATCCTGGGGAAAAAATAAGGTACCATTTATATTAATAAAGGCAGCAGATTTACAAAGGTGCAGAAAGTTTGGTAAAATATTCGTAACTCAGGGCTTTTAGTATGATGATAAATTAGAACAGAAAATATTGGAAATATTCAGCAGGCCTGGCAGCATCTTTGGAGAGAGAAGTAAGAGTTAACAGGAGCAATTTTAAAGTTGGGTTAGAACCCACCTCCACTTGGCTAGGTTTCCCTTTTAATTGCTTGGAATGGAACTTGTGTCCTCATCCAAGAGGAAATCCATGCCTGTGAGCTGCTAGACAGTCAGAACTCTAGCCCCAGCAATATGACTGGGAACAGTGGCCACTGCTGGGACTAATGCATCCTGCCCCCAGTCCTGAGAGACCAGAACTGAAATCTGGAGATTTACTGAGGCCAGGCTGGCAGGCCTCAGTGAGAGGAATGGGTGTGCTGAGTTTAGGAGTGCAAGAAGGGTGAGGGGATTACCTTGGCAGAGGCCTCTTTGTGGCACAGAACACAGGCTGCCTGAACAGGAAGGAATACTTTTTCAGCAGCAATAAAACCACCAGAATTTGCTTTGCCATTTATGCTTAGCATGGCAAGAGAATGTCCTCATGTAGCCATTAATTGATCCAATGGGAAGCTGCCATCCTCATGTCCCTTGTGCTAATGGTAAAATACCAACAGCAGTGAGTAAGCAACGGGTACAGTGCTGCCGGCATGGCAGGTGATTTTACAAACAGTCCCCGACTTACCAACCTGCTCTTATGAGAGCTGGTGTAAAATTTCTCTCAGTGTTTTGGGACCTTTGATTAGAAGTGCTAGATTTTTAATTCCTGATGGAGGGCAAGCGTGGAGGTGGGTGGGTGGGTGCAAAGATTTATGTCGCTGGTCAGTGTGCTGATTTTCCAACCTATCCCCTGGGCCATTTTCCCAGAGATAAGATGGGATGAGAGAGCTACCTGCCAGAAAACAGACCTCTATAAACCTTTCATTCAAGTTTATTGAGGCTCCTATGTTAGGAATAAAAGGGATGGTTAGAGGAAAAATCGGACCTCTTAGGGATAGAAGAGGGGAACTGTGCTTAGAGCCCAAGGGAATGGCAGAGATCCTGAATGAATACTTTGCGTCAATATTCACAAAGGAGAGGGGCTTGTTGACAGCTCCTGTTTCTGAGGGAGCTGTGGACCAGTTGAGCGAAATATCCATACTGAGGGAGGAAGTGTTAGAGCTTCTAGGTAGCATTAAAACTGATAAATCTCCAGGGCCTGATGGCATTTATCCCAGGCTGCTTAGGGAGGTGCGAGGTGAAATTGCTGGGCCTCTGACGCAAATCTTTGTCTCTTCTTTGGACACAGGTGAGGTCCCAGAGGACTGGAGAATAGCTAATGTTTGTACCGTTGTTTAGAAAAGGTAGTAGGGATAACCCCGGGAATTATAGGCCGGTGAGTTTGACGTCAGTGGTAGGGAAGCTGTTGGAGGGGATTCTTAGAGATAGGATGTATAGGCACTTAGAGTGTTGCGATCTGATTAGGGATATGCAGCATGGATTTGTTAAGGGGAGGTCGTGCCTTACGAATCTGGTAGAATTTTTTGAGGAGGTGACGAAAACAGTGGACGAAGGGTGAGCCGTTGATGTTGTCTATATGGATTTCAGTAAGGCGTTTGACAAAGTCCCTCATGGGAGGTTAGTTGAAAAGGTCAAGGCTCATGGGATACAAGTACAGATAGCTAGGTGGATAAGTAACTGGCTTGGTAATAGGAGACAGAGAGTAATAGTGGAAGGGTATTTTTCTAGCTGGAGATCGGTCACTAGTGGTGTGCCGCAGGGCTCGGTAAGGGAACCTCTTCTATTTGTAATATATATAAATGACTTGGAAGAGGGAGTAAGTGGAGTGATCAGCAAGTTTGCAGACGATACAAAGATGGCTGGACTTGCGGATAGGGAGGAGCATTGTCAGGCAATGCAGCAGGACATAGATAGGCTGATAGCTTGGGCAGATAGATGGCAGATGGAATTCAATCCTGATAAATGCGAGGTAATGCATTTCAGGAGAAAGAATGCAGTGGGGAGGTATACGACAAAGGGTAGACCTATTAAGAGTATAGAAACACAGAGCGACCTGGGGGTGCAGGTGCACAAGTCTCTGAAGGGGCAGAGCTGGTGGAGAAGGTTGTGAAGAAAGCATATAGTATACTAGCCTTTATAGGAAGGGGTATAAAGTACAAGAGCTGGCCTTTAATGTTGCAGTTGTATAAAACGTTGGTTAGACCTCATTTGGAATTCTGTGTCATGTTCTGGTCGCCTTACTACCGGAAGAACGTGGAGACTCTGGAGAGGGTGCAGAGGAGGTTTACCAGGATGCTGCCTGGTATGGAAGGTCTGAGTTATGAGGAGAGGTTAGGCAAATTGGGGCTGTTTTCCTTAGAAAGACGTAGACTTAGAGGAGATCTAATAGAGGTGTACAAGATTATGAGGGGTATAGATAGAGTAAACAGGGTTAAGCTTTTTCCTAGGATGGACTCAAATAGCACGAGGGGTCACGGGCTTAGGGTGAGGGGGGTAAGGTATAATTTGGATGCTAGAGGGAGTTTTTTCACGCAGAGGGTGGTGGGGGTATGGAATGCGCTGCCAAGTAAAGTGGTGGAGGCAGGTACTCTGGAGTTATTTAAGAAATACTTAGATGGGCACATGAACAGAATGGGAATGGAGGGGTATAGAAAACTGATTTAAAATAGGGATCATGAGCCTTGGGAGTCCCTGGGAAGTGTATAAATAGATGATGATATTGATGTACTTGTTTTTATCCTACAGGTGCTTTGGTCCACCTTGTTGTCTAACAAGGGGCATACATGCGATGGATCGTGAGAGGGCTGCTCTTGGAATTTTTTCGAGAGTATCCTGGTGCTTCACATTGTTAGTGTACGCTTGACCTGGACCATTTGATGGGCAACGTGACAGTTCAGTGACTATCGCTGTGCTGTGCAGATACATGGATTTGGGCCTGTGACTGTGGGAGTTTGCACATTCTCCCTGTGCTTGTGTGGGTTTTCTCGGATGCTCTGGTTTCCTCCCACATCCCAAAAATGTGCTCTTAGGCTAATTGGCAAAACAAATTCTCCCTAAATTATCTCAAATTTAGTTTTGAATCCATAGATCTATAAACATAGACAGGGATTGCGGGTAGAGGTGGGAACATCGGGGTGGCGGCACGGGCTCGTTGGGCCGAAGGGCCTGTTTCCTGTGCTGTTTTATTCTTTGTTGTTTGACTATAGTCAGAAGCTGACTGGAATTTTCCACCAATCTTCTGAGCCATCTTAAGCCTCCAGACAAGGGAGTCAGTGCTTCTGGCAGCTTTTGAGGTTTTCCCTACCTGCCTGATTTCAGCTGTAGCTCCAGATCTCTCCGTATGCTAGTTTTCCTCTTCAGAATACGACATAATTTGCTGAAAACATTTTTTATTTTAAAGTTTGGAAAGTTGGAGGAAGTTCAGCTCCTCTCTCTCTCACCACTATTCTCTAAAAAGCAGCCTGATGCTTCTTCAGTACTTGATGTCCTATTGTTCTCCCAGCTTTGAAAACCTATCTGTGACCCTGAATTGACCAATTCAGGAAAAACAGCTGCAAGGTGACTGTTTCCTCCACAGTGCAGTGACTGTGATACTGGGTTGACCAGAAGTTGAGCTTTCAACCTTAAGGGCAAAATTCTGCTCCAAGAATTCTCTTTATTGTTTCAACTTAAGGGATTTTATCAGTTTGTAACCAGTATATAATGACAATTACTGAGTGTAACATACCTTCAAATATACAAGCTAGAGATCAGTGGTGCCTATCTTAATCGTTTAAAGGGAACTTGGAGTTCTGAGAATGGTGTTTGATTCATTTCCTGCTAATTCCAACTTGGGCCAGATTTTTGTGATGCCAGTGTGGGAATTCGCCTGACTTAGGAGAATGTGAAATCGGGGGCGATAAGACATCAGACTCTCATTTTCTTTAATCTTTCATGGAATATGGGCATCACTAGCTGGCCAGCATTTATTGTCCATCCCTAGCTGCCTTGCAATTTACTTTAGCAGAGAGATAAATGACTGGGGCATAGATTTGAAGTGATTAGTAGGAAGATGAGGACATTCTTTTCACCAAAAGGTTATGGAAGTTGAATCCCACTGTCTGAAAAGTCAGTGGAGATAGAAACACTCTGAAAAGTGTTTAGCTCTGCACCTCAACTATGTTATTGGCTCAAAGGGAAATGGGTGGCATGGTCAAGTTTGGCCAAAGGGCCTGTGTCCATGCTAAGTGCTGTAACCTGCAGGGCTTGGGCCAAATGCTGGAAAGTAGGATTAGACTGGGGACCTCATTTTTCACTGGCACAACCATGATGGGCCAAATGGCCTCTTTCAGTGTGGTAAGTTTTCTATAATTTTATGGAGGACCTCTTGGCTGCTACAGAAGCAAACAAAGAAGAAAGAACAAAACAGCACGGGAAACAGGTCCTTTGACCCAACGAGCCTGCGCTGCCATTTTAACATTCCCACTTTCACCCATGACCCTTGTCTATGTTTACGGGAATCTGCATTGGAGCCAATTTGGGGAGACAATTTAGGCACAATATGTCTCACCAATCAGCCTAAGAGCACATCTTTGGGGTGTGGAGGAAACCGGAGCACCCAGAGAAAACACACACAAGCACGGGGAGAACGTGCAAACTCCCACAGATACCAGCCCAAATCCCTGTGTTTGCACAGCAACAGTGATAGTCACTGAGCTGTCGAGTTGCCCAGCAGCTGGTCCAGTTTAAGCGTACACTAACGACATGAAGCAATAGGTACTCGTGAAAAAATCCAAGAGCAGCCCTCTCACGACCCATCGCGTGTATGCCCCTTGTTGGACAACAAGGTGGACCGAAGTACCCGTAGGATGAAAGAGAAATATGACAACAACATGCATTCTCTCTTCTCCTTTCTAAGGCTTTGATTGCCACATCAGAAAAATTGGGAGTTCTTCCTCTCCCTTCCTACTGTTGTAGTGGCAGTCTTATTCCTTCTTTGAAATACTCTTGGAGACAGTTCCACTAGCTGCTGAATTGTAAATGCACCTCCCCTATAGGAGCTGCAGCCATCTAAAAGAAGTGCAGCCGAGCTTTGCCTTCTGCTAGTGACAAATGCACTGGGCCCCCTGCTGAGTGTGAAAGAGTGCTGAATTGCACACCATAGTCATTCATATTAACAGGCAGCACAAAATTTGCATGCTGTCTTTATCACCTCAACCAAACCTGGAACAATCAATTGCAGCTTGAGCTACTCTAATGGGCCTTATCAAAATGTCAAATGATATAACTTCATCTTACATTTTGTCAAGAGTTTTAAACAATGGCTGCAGGAAATGCAAAACATATTTCTACCTGAGAGAATGATAATATGCTTCAATTTTCAATATTAGTTTTCCATTTCTTCTTTTTTTCTTTCTTTCATTGAACGCTGTTTTGATAAGCTTTGGCAAATATTCTCTTTGCAAAGATCAACACTCCATCTACAAGCACATTCAGATACAGGAACAACTGTAGTGTTGTGCGTGCATGGTAAGTAATGCTGGCAATTCAAGTGAAGTTGGATTAAACTGCTACATCTCGATAATCTGGAGAATTCATTCATTTTAATGATTTTGCCAAATGTATAACAAAAGGTCATTGTCTAAAACAGTATGTTATTTCATAACTCCATAAAATGAATCTATACTTATTAAATTTAAATTGAAGTTATGACTAAACTTCATTCACTCTCATGCCTGATCCAATTTTTATTGGAAATAAAGAAACAACACATTTTGAAGAGTGACTGATTATTAAAGAATGTTGTGTCTATTAACTCATCTCCTATATTGTGATTCCTCTTGCTGCATTTTACAATTACTCGTATAATCACCACAATGTCAACATCTGACTCGTGCCTTGGAGTGGGAATAGCATTATGAGATCTTCAGCAGTGAATAAGTGAAGTTTCAAGTCGAAAGCTCCAGCAGGAATTATCTTTTACTTTGTTAGTGTTAAAACTATTTGCTGGCACAGAATACTTCAGACATCAATACAAAGTGGTAGCCTTTGACCTGTCCTTTGGGACATTGGCATAGTGTACTCATGTGTTGGGTTAAGGATAGGAAAGATGTTCATTTTTTTATTCATTTGTGGGACATGGGCATCGCCTACTGGCCAGCGTTTATTATCCATTCCTAGTTGCCCTTGAGAAAATGGTGGTGAGCTGTCTTCTTGAATTGCTGCAGTTCATGTGCTGTGGGTTGATGCACAATACTGTCAGGGAGGAAATTTCAAGATTTTGACCAGGGGACTGTGAAGGAATGGCAATGTTTTTCCAAGTCAGAATAGTGAGTGGCTTGGAAGGGAACATGCAGTTGGTGGTGTTCCCATTTATCTGCTGCCCTTGTCCTTCGAGATGGAAATGGTCATGCGTTTGGAAGGTGGTGTCAAAGGATCTTTGGTGAATTGCTGCAGTGTATCTTCTAGATGGCTAACACTGCTGCTATTGAATGTCGATGGTGGAGAGATTGGATGTTTGTAGATGTGGTGCCAATCAAGTGACTGCTTTGTCCTGGATGGTGTCAAGCTTCTTGAGTGTTACTGGAATTGCACCCATCCAGGAAAGTGGGGAGAATTCCATCACCCCCTGACTTGTGCCTTGGATAGGCTTTGAGGAGTCAGGAGGTGAGTTACCCGCACAGTATTCCTAATCTCTGACCTGCTCTTGTAGCCACTGTGTTTATTAATGAGTTCTGTTGAGTTTCTGGTCAATGGTGACTTCAAGGAAGTTGATAATTGGGGATTCAATGGTGGTAACACCACTGAATGTCAAGGGATGGTGGTTAGAATGTCTCTAATTGGTGATGGTCATTGCTTGGCATTTTTACTTGCCACTTGTCAGCCCAAGCCTGGATATTGTCCAGATCTTGTTGCATTTCAATATGGATTACTTCAGTATTTGAGGAGTCGTGAATGGTGTTGAACATTGTGCAATCATTGGCGAACACCCCCACTTCTGATTTTATAATGGAGAGAAAAGATTGATGGAGCAGCTGAAGATTGTTGGGCTTAGGACACTATCCTGAGGGGGCTCCTGCAGAAATGTAATAGAGCTGGGATGGCTGACCCTACCCAACCACAACCATCTTCCTATGTACCAGGAATAATTCCAACTAGTGGAGCGTTTGCCCCTGACATCTATTGACTCCAGTTTTGCTAGAGCTCCTTGATGCCACACTTAGTCGAATGCGGCCTTGATTTCAAAGGCTGTCACTCTCACCTCACCTCTGGAATTCTGCTTTTTCCGCCCATATTTGAACCAAGGCTGTAATGAGATCAGAAACTGGGTGATCCTGGCAAAACCCAAACTGGACATCGCTGAGCAGGTTATCACTGAGCAGGTGCTGCTTGATAGCACTGCTGATAATCCTTCCCATCACTTTACTGATGATCAAGAGTAGACTGATTGGCTGGGTTGGATTTGTCTTGCTTTTTGTGTATAGGACATACCTGGGCAATTTTCCACATTGTTGGGTAGATGCCAGTGTTGTAATGTACTGGAAGAGCTTGTCTAGGGCAGCAGCAAATTCTGGAGCACAAGTCTTCTGTACTAAGTTTATTTATTAGTCACAAGTAAGGCTTACATTAACATTGCAATAAAGTTACTGTGAAATTACCCTATTATCAGAATGCTATCAGGGCCCATTGCCTTTACAGGATCCAGTGCCTCTGACCATTTCTTGATATCATGTGGAATGTCAAATTGGCTGGAGGCTAGCATCTGAGTTGCAGGTGACCACTGGAAGTTAACAAGATCATGGAATTTCCCAGAGGCTGAACTCTGGATTTCCATATGAATATTAGGACAAGGGAACAAATAGATGTCAGGCTTTGTAGCAAAGAGTCCAACAGTGGCTCAACTTTACTAGATTTGTTTACCAAACCATGACAGAGACTTGAGAACAGGTTAATAGTTTTCTTTCCTGACTGAGGAAAATATAATTAGTGCATTGAGGTCAGCAATAGGAGATGGAGGACAAATCCAAAAGTTGAAAGGAGTTATGATTATATTTGTGATGACAGTAGTGCAATTGATATTGATACATATTGAAAAGGTTAAAAATCACACAGGTCTAAAAATCACATGAGCTGCAAGCTGAACCCCAGTCAAACACAGAAAGCTATGTGCAAATGACAGGTTTTCAGTAAATTAAGTCCAGGTAATGATTAAGGGTATCTAATAGAATTATGTGCAGCTGCAGTTCATATCTGCCCATCAGAACAAGGAACAAGGGAGGTTGAGATACCATTGGTCAGAAATAGAGCTACCATTTCGTCGTGATAAAACATGCATAAGTTTTAAGTGGAGATTATTCCCTTATGTATGAATAATGTAACCATAACTATGATTGGATAGGAATAACCCTTATTCTGTTATTGCTTTATGCTAATTACTTGTAATCAAAGCTGAGTCTTTAATTTGTATTTCTAAATTTTTCACTGTGAATACCCTCAATGGACATTCAAGGTCCTGTAGCTGGCTATAGTAACATTCATCTTGGAAATATTTATAGGTTCAACTTTATTCTACAAGCAGTTGGTATGTCTGGGGGGAATGCAGCTCAGATGCTGAGAGAGCAGGATGATTACTCATTTTAGCCATGTAGTATTTACTTAGGATAGAGCTGAAGAATTTTTGTTTATAGATGGAGATTTCCCCTGGAGTTTTTGATTAGGTTGCCTGAGACAGTCATAAGTTATCAAACAAGTGCTGAAATGGTAATGAGAAAAGCTAGGTCTGTAGTTTTTTTTAGTTTAGTTGCAACTAAAGTCTGGTTGAAGTTAGAAGAATTTTATTTGGTTCTGGAACTCGATTGTTCTCTGAAAGCAAATATGCCTAGGCTTGCTAGTTGTATTTTATTTAAACTGATTTAATCTATGCATGGATGGGGCTCATTTTGAACTGGAACAATAATATGCTAGAAAATAAAGACATTTCCTTTCATTTTTAAATATTGTTCAATTGTTAATGGTTAGGCTGATTCATTTGTTAAAGTTACATTTAAACTGTTGTATTAAATAAAGTTTGTTTTACTATAAAAGATCCATACTTTGTCAGTGGAATCATTCCTGTAGAACGATATCCTATCCTAATATTTATGTCAAAAAGAAAGATTGTTGGGGTCCAGACTGGTTTCCTAATGTGACTTGGGGTTCGGATTCAGCATCCTAACAAACAATATAGACAAGCAGGAACAAAAAATAGACACCAACCTTTACTGCATTGGAAGTGACAATGTCAAGGCAGCTATGTATGGGTTCATGACCCCAAAACCTTATCCCATACTGTTCAGAATTGCCAGTGATGGGAATGGGATGGGAATCCCAGAATTGGTTTCTGTCCAACATTTCTGAAATCTACCTAATGTGAGTCAGCACTGTGTTGGAATTAGAAAATCCAGCCACTTAGCTTCAATATATTCACTTCTGTCATTTTGATGTCTTTATCAGTTTCTTGCTCAAATTCTTATATCAGCATTACCTTTTGTTATATTAAGACAAATAAAATACAGTGTTTTTGTTTACATTTTGCTTCAGATATTTCTATTGCATACTGAAAATTAGATTATAGCCACTAACAAAGCTGTACGTACAATGGGTTGGGTGTTCAACTCACTAACCTCCCACCCACTCCCCAAATCAGAAGCTCCCTGGATTTACATGTATAGTAAAAGATCAATTAGACTTGATATCAAACAACTTGACCCTGGTAATACATTGTCACAAAATAGTTGGTGTGGACTATTGGATGGGAGTGATTCTTAAAATAAATTCTTTAAAGGGTGGGAAGGAAAAGAGGATTCTATCTTAGAAAGCTGATCAGGGGCATTCCCTGAAGATAGAGCCATAACCCTTCTTTCCTATCCATACACAGCTTTAAACTCACTCTCTATACCCCATTCCTGACTTGCCCAAAGTCTCCCTGCCCAAGACTCTGGACATACCTGTTTCCAGGATTTGTGGGACTTCTTTCTCCTCCTCTTGCATTCCCAGTAGTGTGCACTAACTTGATCTTGGCACTGTCAGGTTGCCAGGACTGATGAGGCTTCTGGCCACTGAGGGTGGGAGTTACTCCCCAGTGAGGGGTAAAAGTCTCACACTGGCCCTATTGACCCCACCTGCAGCACTTTATAGGTGCAGGGTAGTGTTGAGCAGGTCATTGCCATGTTACATTGACTTCCAGGTTGAGTGATTCAGGAAGAGTATTTCAGTTTCTCCTTCAAAATGTAATTCATATGGCATCAATCACCCCCTGTGCCTCTCCCTCCCAAGCCCCACCCACACCTATCACTCTGTGACTATGGTTTGAGGTATAGGAATCAGAAGGGGTACAAATTTATCAACGTGCAGTTGGTGTGTGACCATACTAATGGTTGGTGATTGCTGCCTATTCTAGCAGAGCCACAATGCATTCATGTGCTAGTGAGGGATATTCACTATCTTCTGACCTCCACAGGGAACCACTGGCTGATTCCCAGTAAATGTGGCTGATGTATTTTTATCTGTTCAAGAAACTTTCCTTCTACATCCTCCTGATGACTAACATTAGAGCTTATTATAGATATAGGAAACAAATGGGGCGGCACAGTAGCACAGTGGTTAGCACAGCTGCCTCACAGTGCCAAGGACACAGGTTTGATTCCCAGCATGGATCACTGTCTGTGTGAGTTTGCACATGTCTGTGTGGGTTTCCTCCCATATTCTGAAAGACGTTCTGGTTAGGTGCGTTAATCTGGACTGTGGCGACGAGGGGAATTTCACAGTAACTTCATTGCAGTGTTAATATAAGCCTTACTTGTGACTAATAAATAAACTTTAACTTTAAGAAATATAAATAAGGACAGTTGACAGTTGCTGAACTTCCTTGTGTCATTAATAGCACAGATATGTGTCTGAAGATTGATTGCTCAAGTAAAATCAATATCGTTGTGTATGTACTCATGCACAAATTAAACCCCTCCAATTATAAATTTTAAACTTACATCATGTATTTCCAGGTTCTGAATTTTTTTTATAGTTGTAGGATGCTGCTATTTCTAGCTACAGATGGAATAAAAACCAATAATATTTTAGTAGATTTTTAAGAAATGAGAAGTAAACTTTTTTATTTTTATTGCCATTTGTATAAATCATTGTCTACTTTCCAAATTCAAGGAAATGGGCAGAACCCATGAGGAGTATGGTAATACATTTAATAAATGCAAATTAATATATAGAAATTGCATGCCTCCATGACAAACTAATTGCCCATACAATTGCCCATGTTGACAACATGTTTTCAGGAAGGAGGGCATTTGCGACACAGTTTAATATGTGCTTTTAATATTAATCAATCGTTAAAATTTTATAAAATAGCTTCATGAAAGAATCAGTGTCATATTTTTGTCTGGTAATAGCTAATGTGAAGTGTTTAGGATAATATATAAACACAAATTGTTATTAGATATGCATTTTGCGTTAATTGCTCTGAAACAAAGCTAAAAGGAGCAGATGGAAGCTCCCAGGCATATTGCACAGAGTGTAGTCTACATTAGAGGAATTGCTACATTGTATTAGGAGCAATAATTCTCTCTGAAATTAATATGGGGAAATGCAGCTTCCATGACTTTGATGGAAACCTTTGAAAAAGGTAAATAACATTTGTAGGAAAGAAGGGTATTAAATTGTTTCCTCCAGAACCTGGTCACAATTAGTGGTTAGTGTAGATATTGAAACAAAGTCAACTTCTTGTGACTAACACAGTGTTTACAGAGCCAAACGCTCCATTAAGGAAACTGAAAGGTTTCATCCTTGAAATAATTAAGCGCAGTTCTTCCACTGGCAGAGAAAGTCGAGGATTCTTCGAATTTTTGTGTAACAAACTCCATTCTTTCATTCACAGGAGGTAGCTGTTAGCTAATTTTCAACATGTTGAGGATATGAGGGATTGTCTAAGGACATGAGGTGAAGCTCTTTGGATTGAGATGAGGAGGAAGTTCTTCACCCAGACAATGGTGGGCCTATGAAATTTGCAGCCACAGAAAATGGTTGAGGCCAAAATGTTGTTTGTTTTCAGGAAGATGTTAGATATGGCCCTTGGGTTAAAGGGGTGAAAGGATATGGAGAGAAAGTGGGAGCAGGTTACAGAGTTGGATGAGCAACCATGATCACAATGAATGGTGGAGCAGGCTCGAAAGGGTCTATTTTCTGTATTTCTGTGTTTCACTACTTCTCCCATTCTAGCCCCAGGTGATTATGACAATCTGTAACATTTCTCTATTTCCATCCTGGTACTAAAGATGCTAACCTCCTGTACCTATTCCTAAGTTTGTATCTCCCTTCCTCCCAGTGGAGCCATAGTCCTGCAGCTTCTTCTCTTGCCTGAGGCCAGTTGCTTCCCTTCTTCAGTACAGCCCTAGCCCTGTTGCAAAATGCAAGGTAGGCTAACTAACCTTGAAATGATGAGTGATTGCATGTTGGTTGTTGCATGCTGCTTATATGCTGTTATGAAACATAATTATTATCAATGTGCCTAAATGACCCAGTGTGAGGGTGAATTTGGTGGGCAGGGCTTATTATGAGTTCAAATATATTAAAATGATGCCCCCGACATGTTGTGTTAGGAAACACAATACGCCATTGATGGCTGGAGTACATAATTGTGACCTGCTTTTACAGCGATCTTACACCAATTTTTTGGCCTTCCCCTGATATGTTCCACTCTCATTCATCCTGGTGTCGGCTGCAAATGGAACAAGGAATCCCAGCCATAGACAGATTTACAGCATTGCAGGAGACCATCTAACCCATTGTATCTATGTTAAGGTGTGTGCTATGAAAGAAAGAATCTAATATATAAGAAATAATCCAATAAACAATCCATCAAAGACTCAACAGTTTCTGAGTGCATGTTCATTTGTCCATTACTTGCAAAGCAATCAAATTCAAAGAAGACTCAGGGAATAATCTTGTACTTTACTGACAATGGCCGGAATTTTATTGTCCAGCCACCAAGGGAATTGGAGTGTGCAAAGGGCCGGAACATGGAAAGGCCCATTGACCTTGGAGGGGATTTAACTGTTCCGGGACAAGCAAGGCCATAAAATCCTGCCAAATGTGTTAAAATAAACAAGAAAAAAAAATTAAATCTCAACTTAATTTTTCTGCTGGTATTAATAAGAATCTTCGGATGAGGCTACAATGTATGGCAATTATATAAATATTATTAACAAGTAATTTAAAAATAAACTTTGGATTTTTCTCCTTTCAGGAAAGTGATATTCTTTGAAGTTCAACTTTGTTTTGGAATATTCTGTTCAGTTGACCCAGTTCAATCAAATTCCATTTAAAATTCCGTCCAATGAATATATTTCTTCTCTGTTGTGACTCTAAACTTTGGCTTACTGACAGATTTTCATCACTACAATGTTGTTTCACTTTCCCTCTGCGCAATGCTGTTCAAATTTTCATCTTTATTAAGTTGATTTACGTTTATTGTTTGTAGTTCCAAACTTCCAATGGCTTATTTCTGCTGCATGTATTAGTTAGCTACAACTTTACAGTTCACTTTTTGACTTTTTTTAGCAATTTAATTCTAACTCTACTCATTCTCTCCATTAGTCCTCTGCTGACTACTGTAACCCGAATTACTTAAAATATCTACATTTCTCTTAAAATATAAGTTGGGCAGGATGTTCAGCAACCCTTCACCCTTTCACCCCCCTCCACCCTTAACCCCCCCCCCTTCACCCCACATCTCCACCCCCCCCATACACCCAGAGCAGGAAAATATACCCCAGGCTAAATTTTTCAAGACTCCATTCCCATTGCAGAGGTTCATTCCACGAGAGAGTGAATGGAAAAATAGACAGAGTTCGTATATTATACCTACTCATGATGTTACATTTATTAAAATAAATTCTGAAAGATGCGCTGGTTAGGCTCATTGGCCTGGACAAATGTCAGATGTGGCAACTTGGGGAATTTCACAGTAACTTCACTGCAGTGTTAATGTAAGCCTTACTTGTGACTAATAAATAAATAATCTTTAAACTTTACTAAAATTTCTGGGACTGGACATCAGAATCGCATGTTGGGAGTGGAGATTCCCAAAATTTGCCTTTATTAATTAGTTCTTATTACGCAGTTACAAATCATTCCTTTGGTAAGTCTGCTCTGCAGAACATAAGAACTAAGTTCTTATCAAATAATTTTGTATAATGTCAAATATAATATACTCACATCACCTGTTTTTAACTTTACAGTTAGAAATATGGGAATCTCCTAATGAATAAGAAGTCAATTTTCCCATAATTAATGCTGAAAGCTTGGTTATTTTTCAGGAACTGAGCACAGGAAACAGGGCAGTGACCTTTGCTGGTAAGCCTTCACCTTGATGTTGCTCCAAGATTTCCAGAGGTTTCCCCGAACGACAATTGATGACTGCTTGCAGCTGTAATTAACACAGGCTACAAAAATCAATCATATAAAGCAGGATGGACTAATCGTGGCTCTCCACTTCATTTCCTCTTTCACAGAATCATAGAATCATACAATCTATGGTGCTGAGACAAGCCCTTCAGCCCAAACTAGTCACTGCCAACCCAAATGCTCATCCAGACTAATCCCATTTGCTTGCATTTGGCCCGTAGCTCTCTAAACCTTTTCTATCCACGTATCTGTCCAAATGCCTCTTAGATGTTGTCTATGACCCTGTCTCAATCACTTCCTCCGGCAGCTCATTCTACATATGTACCATGCTCTGCATAAAATATTGCTTCTCAGGCTCCAATTAATTTTTTTTTCTTTTTCACTTAAATCTATGCCTTTTCATTCTCAATTTCCCAAACTTGGGAGAAAGATTGAATGCATTCACCCTATCCATGCCTCTCATGATTTTATACACCTCGATAAAATCACCCCTCAGTCCCCTACGTTCCAAAGTAAAAGGTTCTAGCCTGTCCAATCCCTCTTTATAACAGTCCTTTGAGCCCTGGCAACGTCCTTGTAAATTTCTTCTGTGTTCTCTCCAGTTTAATAGCACCTTTTCTATAGCAAGGCGACCAAAACTGAACACAATACTCGGCGTGCGGCCTCACCAATGTCTTGTAAAACTGCAACATAACTTCCCAACTTAATGCTGTGACTGATGAAGGCCAGCATGCCAAAAGTCTTCTTCACTGTCCTATTTATCTATGACTCCACCTTTAGAGAACATTGAACCTGAACTCCAAGGACCCTCTGTTCCATGATACTCCCTAAGGTCCTATCATTCACTGTGAAAGTCCTATCTTGATTTGACTTTCTAAAATGTAATATCTCACACATATTTGTATTGAATCCCATTTACCATTTCATTGCAGCCTGGTGCGCAGTTGATAGACTTGTGAAGGAGGCTGAAAGTCTTACATCAACCCCAACCTTCAGGGCCACATGAAGCCTCTTGGATGCAGTCTTGAAGGTTTTCAGGCCTGTGTCAGAATTAACTTCCCCTTCTAAATCCAGGCAGTAGTCTCGAACAAATTAGGGGGCTATACCGGTACAATAAAATGACTGATCCACCACATTTACATGTTCAGAGGTTTGGCCAATGTAATAAATTTTCAGCATGCTGAGCTAGAAATTTGTCAGTGATGTGGGGTGTGATCATATTAGCTCACCATGCTGGTTGATCGGTGGGAGAGCCATTAAGACAGAGCGAGGGGTGAAAAATCAGGTTTGTGCTCAGTTTTGTGCTTCTTGCTATCTTGCCATTCTCGTTTTGCTGGTAGAATCAGCCTCAGGTTCAAGTAAAACTTTTTAAATATTGATTACATGTTTTACATGTCATTAAGAAGCCCAGGATGCAAGCATCTAGGCTCACTTAACTTAGTCCCCTTCCCTGTCAAAGTCTTCAGTGACAAGGATCACAGATTGTCCCACTAATGAAGTGGGGAGGTGGTGTCAGATGTGATGGTCTAATTGAGGGGACTGAGGTCATTGAAGCCCCCTGGGTGGTTGGGAGCGTGCTGGCTCTGCCCACGGAGGAGTGCCAGCCTTCAACCCTGGCAGTGCTAAGGGGCTGGACCTGATGGAGGCAGAGTCTAAGAGAGGTGGGGCCTGACAGGAGTGGGGGCTAATGGGAGTGGGGCATCATAGGGGGATACGGAGCAGAGGGGTTCATATCCTAGGAGTTGTGGGCTCATGCTGGGGGCGAGGCATTGACCTTACCTCTTTCCATAAATCTATAAACATAGACAGGGATCACAGGTAGAGGTGGGAACATCGGGGAGGTGGCGCGGGCTTGTTGGGCCAAAGGGCCTGTTTCCCGTGCTGTTTTGTTCTTTGTTCTTTGTTCTTTGTTCCACAGGATGGGGGTGTGGAGGCTAGACTGCCCCCTCTAGGCCTTGTAGACTTTGGCATGGTGATTTCAGTAAGAAGTTTCACAATGCCAGGTTAAAGTCTAATAGGTTTATTTGACAGTACTAGCTTTTGGAGTTTAAATGTCCTGTTTGTGAACACAAGTCCTCACTCATCTGAAGAAGGAGCTTGAGGCTCCGAAAGCTAGTGCTACCAAATAAATCTGTTGGACTTTAACCTGGTGTAGTGAGACCCTTTACTGTGCTTACTCCAGTCCAACGCCGGCATCTCCACATCATGGTGATTTCAGACAGCCTTGTGATCAATATCTGCGTTCCTGCTTCTTAACTGTGCAAATTCTGAAGTGGCCATCTCACTTTAACCTCCATGCACTTGGTCACCTGGCAGAATTTTAAATTATTTCGGCGCTCCATTCTGCAGCAGAGATTTCCCTTTCTCCCTCTCAAAAGCTGCAGGTGAGACCAAACCCCTTTGAAGTCCTCTGACAGAGAGGAGATGTCAATTTAAATTGCAGGTAGGGATATTTTATACTGCACAGCTGTGCACTCAATCCAATGTATTTAAACAGCTTTGATTTGAAGTTGCTGTAGTTTCCCAGCAAGTTGAATTCTTTGGTTGATTCCAATGGAACTTTTGATCTTTAACGTTCAACATGTAGTGCCTTGAAAGAAATTCACTGACAGCTCAATAGATTTCTGTTCCAGTCACCTGTGTTGATGTTCATTTCACTTTGTGCTTGAATGGATTTTAAGAACCTTAATGCTTCTGACTGCAATGCTGACAGAGTCTAAGCCTGATTGACAGCCTACGGTTTCTCTTCCTCATTTGCAAACCACAATTGTTTTGAAGAAATTACAGGCTGTTAATAGAATTCACTTGAATCCCACCTGAAAGATGCTGCCACTGCCAACGGAAAACAATCCCATTTTCTCGCCAGTATGGGCAATTATTCTTAAAATGGGAAAATCAGGACCAACATCATCCAATAGACCAACAACTATTATATAGCACTTTCAATATAATAA
The DNA here is from genome assembly GCA_024679065.1 of Sphyrna mokarran. Classification (NCBI taxonomy): domain Eukaryota; kingdom Metazoa; phylum Chordata; class Chondrichthyes; order Carcharhiniformes; family Carcharhinidae; genus Sphyrna; species Sphyrna mokarran. The sequence continues at coordinate 63,833,313 of JAGIQG010000005.1, forward strand.
AGCACTCCATGGTCCTTCACAGGGAGTATTATTAATTAACATATGACATGGAAACAGAAACATCAAAAATAGAAGAAAGAATAAGCCATTTGGCCCTTCAAATCTGGTTTGCTATTCATTTTGATCATGGTTGATCATCAAAATCAATCTCCTGATCCCACTTTCCCCTCATATCCCTTGATCCCTTTAGCCCCCAGAGCCGCATCTAATTTCTTGTTGAAATCACATAATGTTTTCATTTCAAATACTTTCTGTGGTATTCCACAGATTCACTATTCTCTGGGTAAAGAAATTTCCCCTTATCTCAGTCCTAAAAGATTTATGTCTTATCCTTAAACTATGACCCCTAGTTCTCTATTCATTCAGCATCAGGAACATTCTTTCTGAATTTACCCTGTCAAACCCTGTTAGAATTTTATAAGTTTCTACAAGATTCCCATCTCACTCTTCTAAACCTCAATTAATACCATCCTAATTGACTTATTCTGTCCTAATATGACAGACCTGCCATCCCAGGTACAGACTGGTAAACCTTCACTGCACTCCCACTACAGCAAGGACACCCTTCCTTGGATAAGGAAAGGAGAGAGTGCAGATTATAGTGTTACAGTTATAGCTAGGGTGTAGAGAAAGATCAACTTAATGAGAGGTAAATTCATTCAAAAGTCTGACAGCAGCAGAGAAGAAGCTGTTCTTGAGTCAGTTAATACGTGAATTCAGGCTTTTGTATCATTTTCCTGAACGAAGATGGAAGAGAGAACGTCTGGGGTGCTTGTGGTCCCTAATTATGCTGGCTGTTTTGCCAAGGCAGCGGGAAGTGTAGACAGAGGCTAGTTTGTGTGATGTATTGGGCTACATTCACAATCTTTTGTAATTTCTTGTGGTCTTGGGCAGAGCAGGAGTCATACCAAGCTATGATACAACCAGAAAAAATGCTTTCTATGATGTATCTGTAAAAGTTGGTGAAAGTCATTGCTGACATGCAAAATTTACTGCGCTGAGCAGCAGGCCAGGAAACTCAGGCAGAGGCCATTTCATAGGCTTCCCACTGAGCACCACGGGGTTATGGGGTGATCTGACTGAAGTATTCAAAATACTAACAGGAAAAGATGGGATAGATAAATATAAGTTATTTCTACTGGATGGCAATTCTGCAATTAGAGGGAATAGTTTAAAAATTAGGGCCACACTATTTAGGACAGAAGATTGAATGTATATCTGCACACAAAGGTTGGTAAAAGACAATTGATGCCAGTTCAGTTACTGTCTTTAAATCTGAGCTGGGTAACTTTTTGATATGTAGAAGTATTAAGGGATCTGGGCCAAAGGCAGATGTATGGAATTAGGCCACAGATAAGCCATGATCTCACTAAATGCTGGAACAGGCTTGATAGGCTGAATGACCAATTCCTATGTTCTAAATCAGAGCTTGGGGGCTCAGTGGCGCAGCAACTATAATCGACAATGTACAACAGAACCAGCATTAGAGCAGCGCAGATATTTCAGAGGGCTGTGGTATTGGAGGTGATTACAGAGATAAAGAAGGCAAAGCCATAGAGCGATTTGAAAACAAGGATCGCAATTTTAAAATCATGACATTGCTTGACATGGAGTCAATGTAGATCAATGAGCATGGGGACGATAGGGGAATGAAACTTACAATGAGTTAAGACAGAGGCAACAGAGTTTTGGATGGCATCAAGTATACAAAGGTTGGAATTTGGGAAATGAGCCAAGAGTGTATTGGAATTATTGAATCTAGAGATGACAAAAGCTTGAATGAGGGTTTCAGCAGCAGATCAGTCGAGACAGGAGAGATATCAAGTTATGTTCTGGAGATGAAGAAGGGGATCTTAGTGATGGTGTGGATGTGATGTTGGAAGCTCATCTCAGAATCAAATGTGACGCCAAATTTGCAGCCAGAGAGGCTTAGTCTTAGACTGTTGTCAATGAGAGCAATAGAGTCAATAGCGAGGGAACAGAGTTTGGTGTGGAGGTCAAAACATTTTTCTGAATGTTTAAATTGGAGGAAGTGTTTACTCATCCAGTGCTTCAGGACAGATAAGGAGTCTAATAATTTAACAACAGTGAAGGAGATGGTGGTGAAGTAGCGCTGAATGTTGTCAACATACACGCGAAAACTAAAACTGTGTCTTCGGACGATTTGGCGGTAGGGCAGCGCGTAGATGAGAAATGGATGGGGACCAAATATAAATTCTTGGAGGACACAGAGATAGTAGTGTAAATAAGCAAGGAACAGTACAGCACAGAAATGGGCCCTTCGGCCTACCAAACCTGAGCCAACACATGATGCTTTTCTAAACTAAAGAGCTTTCACTTCTACGCAGTCTGTATCTCCCTATTCCTGTCCATCCATGTATCTGTAGAGATGCCTGTTAAACATTGCTACTGGATCTTCTTCTATCACCTCCTCTGGCATCGCATTCCAAGCAATTACCATTCTGTGTGAAAAACGTATCTCTCATATCTCCTTTAAACTGGTGCAGGTTGGCTTTGAAATCATCTCAAAATTCCAACTGTTTGGAAGAACTGGTAGAGGCAGGGGGTGAGGGTAAGGTGTGGATATAGTGAGGGAGGAGCGAACACATTCACTCCCAATAAATGGATCCCAAAGGAGCTTATTAAGGCATATATCCCTACCTGAATGCAGTATTCAGATTCATTTTCTGGTGAGTTGAACAGCCAGTGCACAGTTGCTAGATTTGCCTCAAATCCCAATAAAATTTTGTGGAGTTGTCTTTGAAACAAATCTGTGAAGTCAACAAGCTCTAGGACAAAAGCTGGTCTCAATCATTTCACCTCCATGATCTTTTATGGAGCTGGCAGCTCCAATTGGCAAGCCAGTAACATAACTCCTGCCTTTGCCATGGGTGCCAGCCAGGCAGCGTCCACCTTCTGCAGGCACTCAGTGAAGCCCACTTCCTGGCCACATACATTTAAAAATGGTGCCACAGACAAAACAAATGTTTGCACCAAAAATAAAATTAAATCCTTAATTTATCCAATAGTTATGCACTCTTCCAACAGAAGGGAAAGAAAAATTTAAGCATCTTAAATTACAATCATGAGATATTTGTTAGTAAAATCCCTGAGCTAAGCCTTAGTCACTTTGGAATTGTAAAGGTAGTTCATGCAATAGTTATGTAGTTAGAGATGAATCTCTTTAGATAGGTAAAATGCTTTCTTTTAAGTTGATTACTGGTGTTGAATTTTAACATGCCTTTGCCTTATCAAGAAAATATATATTTTTGTAATTTATAAATTCTTATAAATATTCACTCTTCTTGTAAAACTTGGGAATAAATTTGTATTAGTGGATGCTGAGTGAACCCCAGTGAACATTATGAACAATTAAACACAAGTTTGTTTGTGCATGCCTGATTGGTTAAGTCCATAGTCCTTAAAGGGAATCACTGAATGCTGCCTTCTGGAAGGCAATTTAATATTTATTTTACTTAACTTATTGTGGAGTACAGAACTACACAGGATGAAAATTACAGGCTGTCTTAATGAATTAAAAACTAGTATGGTAGCTATTTAGCTAGACAAACACTTCATTTACCTTTTAGTGATTTTACAAATGAGAAAATGACTTAATAAAGAGTAGTTGCACATCCCTAATGCTGCGATCATTTAGCTTTGCAAAACAGGCTGACAAAGAACAGCAGCAAACTGGTGTATGTATGGTGTTGTTAAACAGAGAAGACAAAATTATGTTTAAAAATTGCAGTTATAGGAAACAGCTGATAAAAGAATGATGATATGAAGTGTGTATTTCAGAGACACTGCTCGTCACAAATAACAACTTTGATATCCATCATATTCATTGGAAATGGCAATATGTCTGAAAGAGACTAAGGTGGCTTTTTACATGGTACAGTAGCTAAATTGGCCTGAGTCCATGTCAATGTGTTATTTTTTCCCTATAATGGAAATGACTGAAGAGAAACATTGCATTGATTCTTCCTTCCTCTGTGGCTTGGATCTCCTCCCATGTGCACAGTTAAGGGGATAAAAAGATTTTCTGCCTATTCACTGACACACATTGTTAACGTTTTGCTCAATGTAAGCATTATGTTCTTATTTGGCTGCATTGGCTGACTGCAGAGCACTTCGTTGCAACTTGAGGAATGTGCAACAGATGACACTGAAGGTGCTTACTTAAATTACTGCTCTTGCAAAATGTGTGATTAGATGGACAGCAGGAAGAAGAAATCACAAAAAAGAAATGCAGCATTGCTGCTTTGCTATTGATTGCTGACGTAAGCAGTGCTGTTGATGTGAGTTAGAATTTGTATAGCATCACATTATAAACAATGTATGTACTCCGCTGATTGTTGGACCTTGAAATAATATATTGGCAGTAACAATTAAGAAAATGCTTCCACTGAGCCCCAAGCTAAATACTTAGTTGGATTTGAGTTTTTACCTCCCAGAGTCTGAGTTGAAAGTATTTACATTGTACTTTGAGTTAAATTAAAGTAAATTGGACTGGGTAGGTTAGCTGTAAACTAGGTTTTCACTCACAATAAAAATATATTGCTGAACTGCTGGAATGTATACCCTGAGATGACTATTGGGAGGTACGGGGGTTGGGGGAGGGGAGAGGGACGGTACGATAGCACAGTGGTGAGCACTGTTCGAATCCTGGCTTGGGTCGCTGTCTGTGTGGAGTTTGCACATTCTCTCTGTGTCTGTGTGGGTTTCCTCTGGGCGCTCTGGTTTCGTCCCACAGTCCAAAGATATGCAGGCTAGGTTGATTGGTCATTCTAAATTGCTCTTAATGTCCCGGGATGCATAGATTAGAAAAATTAGTGAGTAAATATGTAGGGATATGGGGATAGGGTCTGAGTGGGATTCTGGTTGGTGCAGACTCGATGGGCCAAATGGCCTCTTTCTATACTGTAGGATTCTAGTCTATGATTAACCCTCGGCATCAGACAAATCCTTAATCCTTTACCTTAATTCTGCATAAGATCACAAGAGCATAAGAATGGAGGGGGATCAGGCAATTCATCCCATCAAGCCTGCTCTGCCACATAATATGATCATGTCTAATCTCATCTCCAGTTATCTGCCTGTTTCCCATAGCCCTTCAAACTCTTACTAATTTAAAATCTGTCCACCTTTTCTTTAAGTTTACTCAAAGTCCCCACATCCACCATACTCTGGAGTACTGAATTCCACAGACTTGCCAGCATTTTAAAGAAGTAGGGTGAAACTCCATGTTTCCCGCTAGGTGTTGTTTGCTAGTGGTGGCCATGCTGGTGGTAAATCCATGGGTGGGAGTGTGCTGACAGCAGGACCAGAAAATCCCACTGGCATGAATGGCTGGAGAATTGCAATCCTAGTTTCTCCTCGTGTCTGTTTTAATCATGGAATTACCTGGAACTCACCACTCAGTTTATGCCAAGAAGTTAATGATCATAATCCAACTTTGGAACTACCTTACATGAACCAACTTTGATTATATTTGTAGTTACATTGCCACTCTCCCATCAGAATGCATGCAGTTAAGCTACTGACTTGATGAATTAACTTTTTATTCCCAATTATCAAAGAAGCCAGACAACAAAATAACAAAAAGTTGTATTTAGCTGATTTTAACTTCTCTAACGCAGGTCTTTCTCTCTTTCTTTCAATTTAACAGACTTCCTTCTACATACATGAAACAAAGATTACTATAAGAAATACCAAATAAACCAGAACTAAACTATGATGTATAAATTGAGAGCTGAAGATTGAACTTGTGTCAAATGTCTCCTCAGTTTCCAAAAAACCTCCTCAATTCTGTTGACAAATCTGAGAGACCTTAACGTAGAATCATTCTCAACGGTACTTAAGCACCGAGTAAACAAATTGCTAATAAGTAGGGTTAATTGAAGAAAAAAGAAGCTTAAAAAAGTGTTATAAATTAATGTAAAGATCCATATCTGAGATTGATGTAAATTGATACAATTGATTGTGTATTGGACATATGGAGAGATACCAATTACTGATTTTAGACAACCAATCTGTTGAAGACATTATAGTTTACATGCTTGGAGTTAACAAAGTTTCCAGAACTTATACAGTTACACCTTTGTGAGCTGTTGTGAATGAACTGGTTGCCACAATTTCCTCTTTGAGGATAGCATTAACTTATTAAGATATTAGAGTGATGAAACCTCATTGGTAGAAAAGGCATCTTGGATTTTCTGCTTTTAGATAAGTTCAAATTCCTACTTGTAACTATTGGCTTAAATTCCATCTCCTGCAGTTTCAGTGAATTTTGTATTTCCACATGATGCAGTTACATCTGCTTATACTTGGCTGGTATTAACCTCTCTAACTGAGTTCTTTCTCTGTTTCTTTCAATTTAACAGACACACTTCTAAGTACATGAATCAAAGATTACTATAAAAACCACCAAATGAACCAGAAGTAAACTGAGGTGTATAAATTGAGGACTGAAGATTGAGCTTGTGTCAAATATATCCTTAGTTTCCAAAAAACCTCCTCAATTCTATTGACCAATCTGAGGGACATGTGCATTATAAGAGTTCAGTCTTGTTAGTGTCAACACGAAGATAGAAAGCAGGAAACTATAGGCCAGTTAGCTTAACATGTTGTGGGGAAAATGTTAGAAGCTATTATTAAAGAAGTAATGGCAGAGTCTTTGGATAAGTTCGAAGTAATCAGACTGTGTCATCTTGGGTTTATGAATGGGAAATCACACTTAACCAATCTATTGGAGTTCTTTGAGAGGAAACATGCTGTAGGTAAAGGTAGCTTCACTGTACTTAGATTTCCAGAAGGCATTTGATAAAGTGTCACAACAAAAGTTATTGTAGAAATAAAAGTTCATGTTGTGGGGTTACGGTACTTGCATGAATAGAAGATTGATTGGCTAACAGGTAAACAGAGAATAGGCACAATGGGTCTTTTTCAGGTTGGCAAGGTGTAATGAATGGTATGACACTGGGATCAGTGCTGGATTCTCAGTATTTTACAATTTATATAAATGACTTGGATGAAGGGATTGAAGGGCAGTTGCCAGATTTGCTGATGACACAAAGATAAGTCAGAAAGTAAGTTGTGAAGAAGAAATAAGGAGGCTCCACAGGGACATAGATAGGTTAAATGAATGAGCAATGATCTGGAAAATGGAATTTAATGTGGGAAACTATGGAATTGTCTATTTTGGCTGGAAGATTAAAAAAGAAGATTATCTAAATAGTGAGAGATCGCAGAGTTACTGAGGTGCAGAGGGATTTGGATGTCCAAGTGCTTGAATCACAAAAGGCTCATATGCAGATACAGCAAGTAATTAGGAAAACTAATAGAACGTTATCATTTATTGCAAGGGCCTTGAATACAAAAATAGGGATGTCATGCTTCAGTTGAATAGGCAGTATTGAGGCCACAGTTGGGGTACTGTGTACAGTATTGGTCACTTTCTTTATGTAAATGCATGAGAAGAAATTCAGAGTAGGTTTACTAGACTAATATACGGAGTGGGTAGGTTATCTTATGAGGAATGCTGGGCAGGCTAGGCTTATATCTGCTGGGGTTTAGAAGAGAAAGAGGTGACTTGATTGAAATATTTAAGATCCACAGGGTGCATATGGAGAGGATGTTTCCTCTTGTGGAAGAATCTAGAACTAGGGGTCACTTCTAAAAAACGGGTCATGAATTTAAAGCAGAGATGAGATGATTTTTTTTTCTCTCAGAGCATTTGGAACTCTCCTCCTGAAAAGCTGTTAGAAGCAAAATCTATAAATATTTTTAAGACAGCGTTGGATGATTCTTGTTAAGCAAGAAGCTGAAAGATTATTGGAGTTAGACAGAATGCAGATTTGAGTTTACTATCAGATCAGCCATGATCTTATTAAAAGGGAGATCAGGCTCAAGGAGAAATATAATCTCAATATAAGCTCCTTGTTCATTTGTTTGTATGTCCATTTGGCCGACAGGTCCAGATGTCATAATGTAGGCAGTCACAGCAGAATGCTTTCCAGATGCAGTACAACACACAGATTGTGAACAGCTCCCTGAGGCTTCTCAATATTTGTTGCCAGGGAGCTCCCCAACAACTTTTAAAACCCCACCCGCATTGGGCTTGGCACCTGAACTCTTCCCACCCCTGCCAATGATGCTAAGCCCAGCTCAGTGCGTATTTCATGCCGGCCGCCAGTTAATTGGCCAGCCAGCGTGAAATTGAAGTTGGATATAATAATGGGTAGAAGTAGATTTCACATCGGGGACCATCGATCATGTTTCTAGGCCACTTTGAAAATTCAGACCCAAGTTTTATATTAGAAGTTATAGATTGGACTAAAGAAATAAAAAGATGGTAAATAGCATTTTAAATAACTCAAACAGCAATATCTAAGATGGTTGAACATTTGCATGTCTGCACCCTACAAACTCTGAAGCCAGCAAATTGAAATTAGCTATCTAGAGATAGCAACAATCAGCCTTGGTGAGTGTGAATGGTCCCTCTCCTGAATTACTAATAAAACATCTGGACATCAGCTTGGCATTCAGTTGGGTGTGGAACATACCATTAAATTCAATCATTTTGGACAATGTATCCTAGCTGAGAAAATGAACTCCACCAACTATAATTCCACACAATAGAGCTGTAATCAGCTTACTATGGCCATGAGTAGACAACTGGTTAGTTTTTCAGAGGAGATCAAATAAGTAAACTAACCCACTTTGTGTTTTAATAAATTATTTTTTTTCCCAGGCCAGATAGAAGAAGCTAGTGAGGTTAGAAATTCAGGCTAGAAAGAGCCTAAATGAGCACTCTCTATCTTTCCAGCCATCCTGCAATTTTGTGCCTTACATATTGTTTGACTAGCTACGTACACAAGAGGAGCATCTAAAAAGGTCAACCCATCAGCTGTGATTCCTGAAAAAAAAGTTGTCCACAAACATCTTTAAAATCATAGAATGCCTATGGTACAGAAAGAGGCCATTCAGTCCCTCGGGATGGCACCAATCACAATCCCATCCAGGCCATATCCTGACAAATCCATTTATTTATCCTGATAATCCACCTGATATGAAGGGACAAGTTATCACAGCCAATTAACATAACCTGCACATGTCTGGACTGTAGAAAGAAAGCTGAACACCTGGAGAAATCTGCACAGACACGGTTGTGGGGGGAACAGACTCTGTATAGTGACCCAACGTCAGGATTGAACCCAGGTCCCTGGTGCTATGAGGCAGCAGCACTAACTATTGTGTCACTGTCGCGCTTCACGCAGAATCCAGAAAGATTATTGAGCACAATCCGAAACCAACCAAGCCATCAATCTACAGGTTTCAAATACAATTGACATTTAATCTATCTTCCCACTGTGCAATTCACTCTTTGTGATTGTAATCTCTTGAATGCATGTGTGTGTGATAGTTGGTGTGACTTTATTATTTTAATTTGGATCAGATGTTAATTCCAATAAATAATATTTCTTTTAATTTAATTAAGAAAACATGTCTGCATGTTTTTTACAGTCACAGAATTAAAAGAGTTAAACACTCATTGAATTCCAAAGTGAAATTCTAAAAACGCTTGTTGCAGCCAACTGAAGGGTGGAAAGAGAGAATCCATGTTATATCACTTCCCATTTGACTGGAAGACTCTGGGAAAGCATTGATTGCATGTAAAAACTTTGAAATATAGAAATGAGTAAGGGATATTCTATGCTGTCAAGACAGATAAATTGAACCAGATACATGGCGCTCTGATGAAGAGTCACCTGGACTCGAAACATTGACTCTATTCTCTCCCCACAGATGCTGTCAGGTCTGCTGAGATTTTCCAGCATTTTCTATTTTTGGATGAGATACAACCGGAAAAAACAAAGGGTCATATATAAGCAATACGTGCACTGATCAAGATTAAGTATCATGAAATTTCTCTTTGAGCAATAAATTTTTTTTACGTTCTTCTTCCTTGTATATTTTTAACAAAATTGAGAATTTATGTCCATGGTCATGTCTGGCCTTTACCTGACCCTTTCATTCCATAGAATTAACAAAATCAAGTTGTAATACAATTTGTATGTTGGGAAGCAACATTGCAGCTGACTCCATGTGCAAAATGTGGAGGTTTGCCATAAGGGAATAGAAAGTTTGACAGCCAGTACTGTAAGGAAAACTGATCCAGTGAGCTATGTTTCTCTGAGGGCTCTCATTTGACATTTGAGAAGCCAAAAGTGTACACCATGACAGTTGAGGAAATGTGAAGTTTCTGTATGGTTCACAATATTCACTTTAGTCAACAAATCATTATATTACCTCTCCTGAATTAACTTACAGAGTGTTAGCTTTGTTGTTTAAAAAAAGGTCAAAACTGACGTACTTATGTCTGGAACATCATGATATCAATATTTATATGTTAGGCTTTGAATGACTGTAAAATCATATTTTGTATTTTGTTTTCCCAAGATAAACAGGAGAGTATTTAAAAATAAAATTAAAAGTCATGAAATGTTAAATTCTGAATTAAGAACATGAATGGCAGGAAAAATAAATAGATTATAATCAAAACCAGAAAGGAAAAATACATTTACAAGCTATAAAGCTGGGTTATTCTTCATGATAAAGAGCTGAGAATGATGAAAATATTGGCACTAATGTCTACCTCTGTGTAAAGCCTGGACTGAAACCTGTGGCAAGCTAACTCCAATCTGACTGCCTGGACACAAGAGTGAATACCAAATAGTCCCACAGAGTGTTACAGCACAGAGGGATGGAATTCAGTCTGTTATGTCTGTGATGGATCTTTGCCAGAGCAATTCAGGATTATTCTGTTCACAAGGAGTTTCAGTCCTGTAATGAATTTTAGCTGCGGACAACTTCAACATACAGTTTTAGAAAGTGCCAACATATGGGAGTGATTAATTAATATGTTATCTTGATTCATTAAATAGTATGGATCAACAGAAGGTCGAGGAATATAAATATTTGGCAATGACAATAACTTGAGGTGAATAAAGACAGTTGTATGTCTACATAAACTAACTGGAATGCACAATCTTATACATATTGGTGTCTCTAGTGTGATGCATATGTTGCTAAATAGATCTTCTCTACAATGGAAAAAATAAAACTTCACACAAGAAATGTTGCTCTTTACCTTGGAAAGTCAAGAAAATAAAATGTTCGTTAAAATAATCTGGCTGCAGGAACATTAGCTGCTGTGGAGGCAACAAAATAGGTTTCCATTTGTCAAAAGTTTGAGTCAAGTTCTGTACAATGAGTGTGCCTATTGAATGTTTTGTGATTAGTCGTTCTTTATGGGAAAATATGTACTCCATGAAAAGTATGAATGCAAAAGGTTACAAGTGACATTTCTGACTTGATGCAAATGGTAATGAAAAACAAAGTCTCAATAATTAAATTGTTTCAATAAAAATTTAAATGTACAAAGAAATTTATAGCAGTGGGGATTTGGGACATCTTGTAATATTGGCTTGAATTTTTATGATGGCAGAGTGTTGCTTCCTGCCATCTGCAGAGTTGCCGAGCAAAATATTCCACCATTCTGAGTATCTAAAATTATTTCACACTCTTAACAGATGTTACACGGTTTCAAGTGGAACTTCCATCCCTCACTCAGAAGGAAGTTTCACCTTAGAGAGCTGATTAGCTCTGCAATCCCTGCAGCAATATCACTGTAGCTGACAGAACAAGGATTGCAGGATGATGCTTGAGACTAAGTCCAGGTGTGTTCAAGGGATGCAAGGCAGGGAGGGAAAACAAGGACTGGGGGTTGTGGTGCCTGAATGATCTGCAGTCAGAATCTCAGGGAGAGGCCAGTGCAGGGGGAGAGATCTGGAGGCCACTGGAGTTTTAGATGGAGACTTCAGAAGGGAACTAGTGACAAAGGCACCTCCTCCCCATCCCAACATGGCCACTTTGCACCTGAGATATAACTATATTGATTTTTGGCCTTCCCCATGCAAATTCATTCTTCCACTAGCCTCAAGATAGAGGCTGAGTGGAAAATGGCAAAGTGGCAATTAATTGGCAAATTAAGTATGTGAATTGGGACAAACCTGCTGTGTGGTAGGAATGGGCGGAATCCCAACCCTTCAATTTCATACTTCTCCCCCAGCTAAAAAGCCACAGGTGGGAAGCGCATATTTCTGGTTGTTGTGTTTTCGACAGGACATGGAAATATTAATTTGTTTTTGTTTGATTGCATAATTAACTCTAATTATCTATAGACCCGGAATCTATGGGTGCGTTTGGTCAACTATGAGTCTCAATAGCCCATTGAATTGGGCGATAGGGCCAAATGGGGATTCCCACTGGGTGGTCGATCACCTGTACCCAATTCCACTCACCCATTCTATCCCACGACACCCGTCCCACCATCCAGCCACCTCCACTGCTGCCATAGAAATCAGGTTCTTGCTGATCATAAATTATTTAAGTTAATTTTCATGTCATTAGTAGGCTTGAAACCTGATTCAATGATCTTTCACATCCTCTTCCCCCTCTGGCCGCACCTTTCAGCTTGAAGTCCTGCGGATGCCAATTACTGAAGTGTGCTCCTGTCGCTGTTTACTCTGTAGGGCAGGAGTGCAAGGAGGGAATGCCAACCTCCATCAGTCCCCTGTGTTCCTCTGCTGCTGCCAGGCTGCAGAGGAATGGGGGTTGATTTCTCAAAGGGACATGAGGAGTTTGGGAGCAGAAGTCAAGTCAAGTCAAGTTGTGGAAGAGAGTGAGCTCAGTTGGGTGAGGGGGGAATCAGGTCTTGTCGGGTTGGAGTGGAAATAGGTCAGACCTATCTATGAGAGGTCCCAGCTCAGATCAGGAGTGGGCAGATTGGGGCTGTTTGTGGCTGGGGTGGATTGGGTCCGGCTGGGTTGGGTTAGACCTTCAGTTGCAGGTCAGTCCTACGTGGTAGGTGGAATCCCATGTGGAGATTGGAGGGAAATACCATTAAGGGGTCACTGGTATAGGAGGTGGGGGGTGTCACCTGGGGGTTCAGGGCTCTATGAGCATTATGGATCAGTCTAGATCTTTAAAATTGGTATCCAGAAGTTAGAAGCAGTTGCAATTCTTCAAATGCTTTCTTGTAACTTGTGTAACACAATCTGAACTATCGTATTTTCAGATGGTTCCCAGCACAAGACAATTGCCTAGAGGAAATTTATACTTCTGGACATTTGCTTTGTAAGTCTTTACTTATGATGTTCTGAGAGGGATTCTCCAGCATATCTTTGGGGTACTCTCCTCCTCTGCCAATCAGAAATTACAATAGTAACAGCATAGAAATAAAGAAGCCATTGAGCAAACACATTATTAAGCTGTATGTGTATTGTCAGGTTTTCCCAGCCTTTGTTGATTTAATTTGCCTTGTATTACAATATCACACTACATTTGTGCAGGTATTTGCAACTGCCTTAAATACCACTTAGCTATTCTATTTTGCATGGACTACTGTCACTCATATGGCAGCAATTTGGAGGCATCATTATCCTGAACAAAAATCATTTTTAATGTGCTTTTCAATCATGATTTCTGAATGAAGGGAGAATCATCATAAGGGTAAGTTAACCAATGTTATAATCCCAATAACAGGAAGAACAAGTGCTGGCAGAGCAATAATTGTCCTTTCTCCAGGCTTAGCTACATTTTTCATGTTACTGTTAATTGTACAGGTAGAAAGTAATACTGAAGCATCAATTAGTAAGTGTACTTAGCTATATGACAACTGTGATTTATATTGCTCTGAGTTTTAAAAATACATGTTGTTATGCACAACACAGCTATGTCAGTTTGATAACTACTTCATTCACTGTTTTTCAGAGTTTATTTTGCAATATTAATATTTACTGCATAATAAAGAAAGTAAAAGAAAGATGATGAAGAAAGCAAATGAAATGTTGATATTATGGCTAAGAAAATATTATATAAAGGTAAGAAAGTAATGCTCAAAGCATACAATGCTTTGGTGAGACCACACCTGGAGTATTGTGCACAATTTTGGTCTCCTTATTTGAGGAAAGATGTAATGGCACTGGGGGCAGTTCAGAGGAGGTTCACTAGATTGATTCCAGAGATGAGGGGTTTGTCGTATGAAGAGAGATTGAGTGGATTGGGCCTATATCTCTGGAATTTAGAAAAATAGGGGGAGATCAAATTGAGGTATACAAGATGTTAAAAGGTCTGGATAAAGTGGAGTGGATGCTTCCATTTGTGGGGCATTCCAGGATGAGGGGTCATTGTCTTAGGATAAGGGGTAGCCGATTTAAAACAGAGTTGAGAGAAACTACTTCTCCTAAAGGTTGTGAATCCGTGGAATTTGCTATCTCAAAATGCTGTAGATGCTGTTTTAGTGAATAAATTTAAGGAGGAGTTAGACAGATTTTTAATTGGTAATGGGTAGAAGGGTTATGGGGGGAGGACAGGAGAATTGGTATGAGGAGCATATCAGTCATGATCAAATGGCAGAGCAGACTCTATGGGCTGAATGGCCTAATTCTACTTCTGTATCATATGAACTCATGAACTTATCACTGTCTGTGGTTTTCAGACATTGTTATTCATCAAAACTTTGCTGAATTTATTTTCCTTTTATTGATACTTGCTTTCGTTAATTTACTATGTTAAATGAAACCAAGCTTGCTACATTCAAAATGCTGGTTCTAGAAATCTGGGTATACTTAATAAATTAAAATTGCAATAAATTCAACAAATATAAAATAAGGAACTTTTCTCCTAACTCTATCGAGCTAAATATTTATCATTGGCTGATTTCTTATTATAATTATTTGACTTATAATGTTCACTGGTGCCAATTTTGTGATATTATGGCTGAATTAATGTTTTAAATGTTTGTAACAGTAGTTCACTCTGTTTTATTTCATCATATTGTCAGTATTTGTAACATGATTTATGACAGCATTACAGCTTTGCATTCTACTGTGGTAATGTCAAATATCCAGAAATCAGACATGGTTGACTCTGATTTACAAAGTAATGCAACAATAATTCTTGATTTCAGTTTTCTTTTTATAAGTTGATGCTTTAAACTGTAAAGTCTTTGTGCGCAGAGCCTATTAATCTACAACAAAATGCTGCATTCCTGTATTAATAGGCTTATGCAGTTGAAGCTTGTCGTTAACACACAGTTGAATGTAATTCAAGCAGGCCTTTGAAAAGGAAAAACAATGTTTTCCATATGTATGCATCATTAGGGATATCCATGCCCATTGACCCATACCCAAATCTCTAAGGAGTTAGATGATGGTTCAAACACATTAAACAGCATAATCCAGAGATCCTTGTTTGTTGGCAGGAACTGATCCTTTCTTCCTCTCTGAAGGTTACATTATCCTTTCCTCACTGAATATTTTGGGATAAAATGTCAATTTTGATGATTACAACAGGACAGAAAATCAGCAGAACTGCCAACACATCTGTACACATGTGCTGCATGTTACATAAAGGAATAAGTACCTTCAACTTAAAATCTTCAACAGCAAGCTTCTGTTTTGCCTCAGACACATAGTGAAAGTATTTACATTACCAAATATCCTAACATCTGAAAAGTTTGCTGTAGTAGGTAAAAGATTGGAAACATGTATTTTTGAAAATTGTTTTTGGTTTCCGTTTTTATAGTTCATAGTTTATAAAGATTGATTCCAGTGCATTAATCTTTATGTATGAGTGCTTGAATTTAAAGCCACAACAAAAGACAGAAGAGTTTGATGCTTTATAAATCAAGACATAGCAGAACAGGAAAAGGAGAAAAAGTTGCATGTACTGCTACATTGCAATCTTCCAGATGTTTTCCAGCAATTAAGTAAATCTTTGCAATATAGGGGGTGATTTTGCACTGTCTGCCTGCACGAATGGATGGTGCATGCATACAATCCAGAAATCCAGCAAGCAGCCAAATTCTGATCTTTTCTGGCCTCTTGCTGGTGGAGTGACATGAAACATGCTGCAGGACTGCAGAAAGCTTATTTTAATACATTAGCATGTCATTAATGAGGACTCGCTCTGAAAGTTTCATCTCACCAGATTTTCAGCGATGGTACCTTCACTTCTGAAGAGGGCTTTCAGAGGTAAGTGCACAGACAGCCAGCATCCTCTGCGGTGTGCACTACTCAGGGGACACCAGACAGGACTCAGGAGACATAGATGAGTTCAACTCAGGGCCGGACATGAACGTCCCATTTTGGGGAGAGGGGTTGGGAGGGATCACTTGCAGGCCTCATCTTTCCTTCATGTCAGGGAGCCCCTTGCTTTAAAGGGGGTGTGAAGGTTGTTATGCAGGCAGCACGTCCCGTGTCTTCCTTCCCAGATGCCTGTCTTTATCAAAGCTGGGAGTGCCCTTTCTTAGTGGGGACTGGCCAGAGGATGGGAGGGTTAAGAGGCTCAGCACTGTGCGTGAGTTATGGGTGAGATTTCATGACAGGCTGAAATGTAAGGGTGGATTGTGGGATTCAGGATTGGGCTGCATTCCCTCTCATGCAGCCTGCACTCAGGGGAGGATGACTGCAGTATGATTGGAATCCACACTCAGGCAGTGATTGAAGAAAAGGTGAGAAGCTGCCCAGCAGGCAAAACCAATTCTCAGAGGTACTTGAGTACAACATTCCATCTCAATGGATTGTGGCAGGCTACATCTCTTGTGACCTGGGGGAAACAAGGTGCCTTCTGGAAATGTTCTGGACATGCAAATTGCTGGCCTCATGATTCAGTTGTGCCTTGACTGCCACAAAAGGCAGATACTTGGGTGAACAGCTGCGCCAGCCTCCCCTTACTTACGGTTATGCCAATAAATGCTGCACAGCCATTAAGTGGAGACTGCCAATCTCCCAAGCATTTTGACATTTCCAAAAAGTCTTGAGTATCACATGGATAACAGTAAGGTGTTCCCCTATGCAAGGCATGATAGTGATGCCTACCATCACACAACCAATTAAGATCATAACTGAGTGCATCAGTGGGGTTTGTCATCAGGAGGCAAATGTTGAACCTCTTCCTTAAGAGGTACATGCTGTAGATAAGTAGCACCAGCCACTCACGATATTGTGCTCAGCTGATCTGTGCCCTGGCTAAATAAATACCCTAGGTAACACTGACCACACAAAATAAACATACAAAACAGTAATTGGGATGACCCATAACTAGCAATTGTACTCCAGCTGTATCAATTTAATGTTTCGCAAGGAGTAGGCAGGGAGTAATTGCATATTGTGAGCCACATGCCAGGTTTCTGGTGTTTTACTGGAGAAAATTGCAGCTTATTCAGGGTGTCAAACAGCAGTTTGAGAATGGGAACAGTGAACAGGTCAAAAGAGATAGTGGTGAGATAGAGCTGGGTGTCATCAGCATTCACATGGAGCTTGAGGACATGTCAAAGAACAAAGAACAACACAGCACGGGAAACAGGCCCTTCGGCCCAACGAGCCCGTGCCGCTGTCCTAACATCTTAATGACATGTCTTTGGATAATGTTGCAATAGGCTGGCATAATGATGAGAAGTGGAGGAGACGAAGAGCAGATTCTCTGGAAATTCCAGAGGCAACAGTATAGGGGTGAGCAGAAAAGAAAATGCAGGAGATTCCCTGGGTAGAGTAATAGGTCTAGACAACGGAGGACCAATTCAGCTGCAAAACAAAAAAAAGACTTTGGAGAAGGATGGCATAGTCAACACTATCAAAGACTCCAAATAGACAGGGAAAGATAAGAAGGGATAAAGAAGGGATACAGGTATGCAGGATGCAATTAGTGACTTTGATTAGGTTTGGGACAGAGATGGAAATCTAACTGGACAGCATACAATCCAACAAAGGACCCACATAATTAAATATTAGGAAATGAATCCCAAAGAACAGATATTTGTACTCTGTTACTAGTTTCTTAAATTTTCATGCTCACCTTTAATCACTTTAATGCTATTGAATGTCCATCACTGTTCTTGCATAAAGTAAAACATTTCATTTATTATAATCTATAAGGGTTTCAAAGTGAATAGTGAAAAAAATTGCAGAATGATAGAGCACATCTTAATGCAAGTTCTCAGTGAAGTTAAACCTGCCATCTGGTTCTATTTTAAAACCTAGCAGATGAAGAGAACTGCAGTTTTCAAGGTTTTAAAAACATAAAAACTGTTGTTTTAATTTAGACTTTCACATGCAAAGAAAGGTCAAGCAAGTTTCAGCCAAGAAGCGTTTAATCTCCAACAAGAATGCCATACATTGGTCACAAGGTGAAACCTTGACAATTAAGTATTTTTTTCAGGATTAAGCTTTGTACTACATTATCAGGATGGCAAAGAAAATAGTTTGAGACAATTTTGCTCTTTTAAGAAAACAAAATTTTTCTGTGCTTATCTTTGACCTATTTTAATCACAGAGAACAGTACAATCTTTAAGAACTAAGTGTTTTCTGCAGAGGTTACCACTATGGCTGTACAGTGGCACAGTGGTTAGCACTGCTGCCTCACAGTGTTAGGGACCCAGGTTCAATTCCAGGCTTGGGTTAGTGTCTGTGTGGAATTTGCACATTCTCCCTGTGTTTATGTGGGCCCCCTCTGGGTTCACCAGTTTCCTCCCACAGTCTGAAAGGTCTATTGGTTGTGCTAAATTCTTCCTTAGTGTACCTGAACAGGGGCTAGAATGTGGCAACTAAGAGATTTTCACAGTAACTTCATTATAGTATTGGTATAAGCCTATGTGTGACACTAATAAATAAACTTCAGATTATCGAAAATATTTTTCTCAGCTTAAACGAGCATCGGGCTATGAAGTGCAATGATTTTTCAACCAAAGCTACAGTATTTTAAAAAAAATCAATATTTTCTCCTGGCAGAATCCTACATTTCAATTCCTGGCAAAACGGGAAGACTTTAAACTGCAGAGAGAAAATCTTTGGCAAACATTAGTCAAAACCATTCTGGTCATACAAACGACCTAGAGAAATATTTACTTAAAACAAACTGTGCCATGCCAGTCGGAATTCATAGAAGACATAATTATTTTTTAACCTCAATTCATTTCTTTACTGAGTACTGATTTGTATTATATGTGGATTCAGGAGAACTAATTTAAAGTAACACCATTGTTATTCACATAAGTACTTTAATTTGTAACACTATTGTTATTCACACAATTGCTTTAATTTTATTTGTTTTATTTGGGTTGTATGTCTGGTGTCAGTCTGCTCTCAGAGGTCAGTGTCTTCCAGGACTGTGGTAGGTCTTGAAGAGTGCCAAAGTCTTCCTGGAAAAGTGAAAAAAAATGCCTTGTGACAAGGCCATCTTTAAAAATTTATTATCCTCAAATCTTTGGGAGTCAAGGCCACAGTTCTTAGATTTGTGCCACTTCAGTTATTGGTCATCCAGGTTTATTGGGTATTCTGTTGCCATTGCTCTGCTGATCTGGAAGACAAGAAATATTCATCCCCTCCCTATTCTCCTAGAACCAGGATAAGGTCCCCCTGTCCTCATTTTTCACTCCATCAGCCTCCACATTCAAAGTATCATTCTCCTCTATTTCCACCAACGCCAGCATGATGCTATGACTCAACACATGTTCCCATCACTTCCTCATCAGAATTCCACGAGACTGCTCCAGGACACCCTGGTTCACTCCTCCATAATACCTAACTCCTCACTCACTGCCCATGGCAACTTCCTTTGCAATTGTTGAAGGTGGAACACCTGCCCCTTCACCTTCTCCCTGCTCCTTTGAGGTCAAGCAGTGCCCCACACCACCCCGCCCTCTGTACATAAAGCACAGTTTGGGAGATGGACAGGAAGGCAGAGGGCAGGCCACATACTGCAGTGTACCAGTCTTTCTGCTTTCAAACCCACTAGCAGTGGCCTGTAAAATTCAGCCCAAGGTTTCTGCACAAAACACTTATCCAATCATGCAGTCTTTTCCTGTCCAAATGCATTATAGTATGACAAAAGGCTACAAGAGACAGGGCACGTTGCTTTATTAGAGAGGAGCAAGAGGCTGTCAACAGGAGGCCATATCCAGCCAGATGATCAAAGAGCAATTCTGTTACCTGAGGAGAACTCAACAGTCAGTCAAACATTTTCCTTCATTAAGGGGTTTTTCATTGAAATTTGTTGCAGCCACAACTTGAAGGATGGCTTTGCCATTGGCTATAAATTGACCATTATCTTTTATGCATTTGGATTTTTGTTCTGAGTGTAGCCAATATCTACAGTATTTCTCAGCTTGCCATCCACTGGCCTGAATGCAAGGACAGCTAATAATTTCATTCCCTTTAAGCAGAGACAAACAGAGGAAGCATGCATTTCCATGTTCATGTCAATTAGCCTTTTTCTGTAGGCCTCCCTAATAAAGTGCTCATCTGAATCCTTTGCAGTGTACCTCATGTGTGATCCCATCCTTTGGTGAGCAGACATCTGTACTATCCTTTGAACTGCATTGGTTGCAGCACACTTGTGCATGGCGTCACACCATGCGCAAATCCCACCTGTGAGATACCTTCTAAAGTATGCATGTTGTCAGTATCCAAGCGAGTAGCTGTAAGTCTACAAACAAGTGTTAGTGTTTCCACTTCATCATGTCTTCCTGCCCTTCCACTGCTTCCATCAATATTGTTCAATGCTTCAGTGGTGTGTTAAATGGCACTTTAAAAAATGTCCTCAAAATGTCTGTTTTAGGCATTTCTGAAATGTCCTCAACTTCATTCATAATACAATGTTTCTGTTCAACTCACAGAAGGAACTCTTCTAATCACTATCATTTTCAACATCAAAAATAGTACTAGAGTCAAAAATGCAGAAAATATACCAAAGAAATTTCAAAAATTAAAATTGCTTATGGGCAAGCTTTTAGGTCTGGTCTTGAGAAAATATATTTCACACGATCACTGATCACTTATTCCTTAAAAATGTCAAAACCTCCCATTAAATTTGGTACATATTATGTATTTAAATTTTTTATTTACATTACGATTGATAGAATATTGGATCTAGGCACTGTTTTAATTCATAACAATTTTACATTCCATAGCAATCCAACTGGAAGTAATGCTTTTCATATGTCATACATGAGACCATTGGTTTTAATTTTTACAGAAAATGAACTGCATGAAGAATCTATCACAAAATAAAAGTAAAACTTCTAAAATCCAATAAAATCAAAAATGTAACTTGCTCATTTGCATTACTTGTATTACTATAGATGAAACCTTAGCAAAAAATGGGAGAGAGTTGATTCCACTCCAAAAAATGGAATGATTCCGTTCCCGGCCCCGAGTGGTGTATCCCAACTCCTCTCTGGTACTCCTGAGCAGTACACGTTGTTGAGGATGCTGGCTGCTTGAATGCTCAACTCTGAAATCCTCCTTGGAGGTGAAAGTGGCAAGTTCATGTTTCTGTAGACCTATTGTAAATGGTTTTGGCATACTGTCATGCTATCACCAGCTAAACACTTGGTGACGGATCAAATCCCAGACAGAGTGTTCACTAATGATATGCTAATATATTAAAATAAGTTTCCGCAGATCCATAGCATATTTCACAAAATTGCATTGATGAGGAGCTGGTAAGATCAGTACTTGGAACCTCACTGGCATGAATTGTGCTCTCAAGTTCTTCAGCATGTGTCACTATTCCATTAAATAGAGAATGCAGACTCAAAATCACCCCTAGAAACTTGTAACCAAAATCGAGTAGAGAATCTGCTAAGTGTCCTATGTTCTGCCTCCGTAGTGCCCCTACCTACCAGCATGGAATTTATTTTCTTTTAACTAGCATAGGAATTGAGGAGAGGATGATTAACAATTTTAAAAGCTTACAAAATCCCAAAAATGAGAAGATTCAAAATTAGTTATGAATATTTCACCATAAACATAGGAGATTAAGGAGCCAGACACGCTCTTACCCAAAGCTGCAAGTATACCCAATCATTTCTCTAATGGTGAAAGGACATATGAAGTAAAAAAGAACTGTTGAGTTTAGAAATTTACTGATACAGAATGTTAGGATTGAAGGTGTGAGATTTATACTCTAAGGATTATTAGGAACATGACAAGGTAGTTTTGTTTATATTTTTGCTGCTTACCAAATATTTTCTCGCACTTTTTGTAATATTATTTTTCAAGCCCAAAATCACTTAAGCTGAAAAGACTATATTCCTTTTTATGTGAAAATAAAAATGATTTCAAGATTTCATGATAATTGTTCCAACATTCAAATCCTCCAGTTGCAATCTAAGCTGAGCATTATTCTAACATTAGTTCTCCTACTCTTGCTTTTGCACGAACTTGATGCAGAACTCAAGAGATCACCTTTCAACATTTCTACATAGAATCAGAAATGAGGATATTTTCTTTTTACTATCTGCAGCATTAAGTATTGTTGGAGAAGATGTAGAGAGGAAGGGTATTGCACAAAGAACAAAGAACGAAGAACAACACAGCAAGGGAAATAGGCCCTTTGGCTCAACGAGTTCTCCCCGCCATTTTATCATTATGAGTGCCTTCCTCTACCTATGACTT
This sequence comes from Sphyrna mokarran, assembly GCA_024679065.1. Taxonomy (NCBI): domain Eukaryota; kingdom Metazoa; phylum Chordata; class Chondrichthyes; order Carcharhiniformes; family Carcharhinidae; genus Sphyrna; species Sphyrna mokarran. The sequence goes on from JAGIQG010000005.1 coordinate 63,855,840, forward strand.
TGTCTACCTATTGGGGAAGATTGAGGGAAGTCTAATTTAGGAACAATTTGTTACACCAATCAGCCTAAGAGCATGTTTTTGGGATGTGGGAGGAAACTGGAGCACCCAGAGAAAATCCACACAATCACAGGGAGAACGTGCAATCTCCTGCAGACACTGGCCCAAATCCATGTGTCTGCACAGCAAACAGTGATAGTCACTGAGCTGTCATGTTGCCCATCAGATGGTCCAGTTTAAGTGTACGATAACAATGTGAAGCACTAGGCAACTCTCGAAGCATTGTCCATGAGCAGCCCTCGCACGACACACCGCATATATGCCCCTTATTGATCAACAAGGCGAACCGAATCACGTGTGAAGTAAAAGAAAAGACATCAATAAATGTGCAAAACTTAGACAGACATTTACAGAATCCCCAGAAGAACAGAAATAAAGCAAGTGAACTATGAAATATGTTGGAAAGTCCATAGGAATCAATCATGAAATAAATCTTAAAACAATAGACAGGATTTCCTTGCAACTTCACATAACCCAATTCAGGAATTCAGCAGAACCCACCAAGTTACCTCATTGTACTGGGTAACCATCGATACACGAATTTCCCTGGCAGTTTTGTTGTGATGTTGCCCTTAAAAAGTCAATGATGTCATATGTGGCCCTGTAGTTAAAGTCAGAGGCAGGTACTTCCTCTGGTAGGAGTAAGACAGCATTGCACATTGTTGGCCAAGAGCTTTCTGTTTGCTACTAAATACTGTATAAACACATAAATTTACCTTTTAATGATTCATTTTTGTTTAAACTTGACGCGTGTACAAGTAACAATAAATGAATGATTGTGTGACTTACAGCCATTTGAGATTTAAAGTCCTGTAATGTTAGAATGGTAATTACGGGCATAAAGTAAATTTTCCAACAGGCTAGACATTTCCTATTTATCCCATTATGTGTGCCAGTGAGTGTATGAATATAATGCATGTCACATAATGAATCATTTTCAGTCTCTACATCCAGAGAACTCCTGCTTTAATAGATTGGCTTTCAAAGTTGCTCTCGTTAAGTATATGTTATATAATTTAACATAAAATATACTAGGATCAAAGTTTCAATTGCTCACTCCTGATAAGTGGAGATAGGGTGGGTGTAACCCACTCGGAAAGTGTACAAAGATTTATCATGCTGGATTTCAGTCTGTTTAGTGAACAATGAAGTTTTGGGTTGGGTTTTTTCTACTGTCTGTTAACTGTTTGTCGTATTAAACTGAGGCTCTGATGGCATCTTTTGGACTCCCACACAGTTTGTCAATGGTTTACTCACCTATATAAACTGGCTATGTAACGTTGTAGGACGCGATGTAAAAAGTCTTGTTGTAAGATTTGCAGCAAAATTTTTAAGCTGTTTTTGAACAATTCTGCTTGTGACTTTTAGTTTCTTTGCTCTTCTTACTTCAGTTCAACAACTCTTAACACCAGCCAGCACCATTCAAAGTCAGCTTATGCTGATTAATGCAGAGGTATCTTCTGGCTGCAGCAGATTCAAGAAGTCATTGTGGAAGAATGTCTGATTCTCAGGAAAAAGGAAGATGATTCAACATGGTTGATTTTCTGATGCAATTCTCAAGGTCCTTGTGCATGGGTTCAACAGGAAGAAAAGTGTACTTTATTCATAGAGAGAAAGAAGGCTTCAGACAAGAACTTAGAAGGTAATGGGAGCAGATAGTCACAGAAAACAATGCAAACTGTATCATCCTAAGAACCTGGATGCTGTAAGTTTAATAGGTAATAAGAGTCAATAAAACCACTGAATTAATTTTAAAATGCCATAATCCTGTTAATTCAATCATTAACTTTACACATTGTATAATTCACCATCCTATTTTTATGTTCTTACAAACAATCTTTATTAAGCACAACTCGTAAGTAAGGATAATAAGTTCAACTTAACCTCAGATTTCACACCCGTTCCTCACTGGCTCCACACATTAACCAGTTATTCCAATGTGACAGTTATATCAGCTAAACACATTGCACACACTTAATGACAACTCCCCTCTTTCTTGCCAGACAAGGTGGCACACAACAAAGCATACCAGCGTTCAAAGACAACTTGAATCTCACAGCAGATGAGTAATCTGACCTTCAGCAGCTTTCAAAGATTTCTTGCCCAGAGTGGTAGCAGTAACTCCATGGGAGCACAAGCATGTTGCCCTCTCTCAGATGATTGTGTTTACCTTCTCAGCATTGTCACTGCGCAAGTGATGTTGCCTATTAGCCAGCCGGCCCACACTACTGCAACCCATGTCAAGATACAGTCCATTGTCAGGCCTTCATGGAACAGGGCTACTTGATATTGTTTCGAAAAGCTGCCTGTCGCCTCCCTAGGGAAAGTCAGCAGCCTTCCACCAGCCTTATGTAGGGTCACAAGGACAGACAAAGATATCTGCAAGATAGGTACTGGGGAAATTGCTTAAGTTTTGGATGAAATATTGTATATTTTGTTGGATAAATTGGTATGGAATGTTTATTTTGTGGTGGTGTTTACAACCAAAAGGATATACCAATTGTCCATCCAAAGGGATATTACAGTGTGGGGCTGATGTACAATGGAAATCCAAGGTTATGATCATGGGAACTGTAATTGAATAAAGCAACTAAGGTAGCCTGATATTAGTGTGAATTTTCTGTTTGCTTTCCCATTATTCCTTCTCTTGAGATGTTCAGTGCATACCTGATTTTGGAGGATAAAGCAGACCACAATGAGTCAGGACACATCCTGCGGTGAGTAAAGGAAATTCTTCAGGCGCCCATCTCTCTACCACTCCCATCACCAGTGGTCTGTTCAATGAGGTTTTGCGTGGTTCTCATTGATTTGCATGCTGACCACATGTGGTTACATTGTGAAGTAGAGTCACAATCCTGGTGTAAAGCAGATCTCTAACAATGACGAAATAGAGTGTAGGAATGAGGTAGAGAATCAGCTGAGCATATGCGACAATAATAATCTCTCCCTCAATGTCAACAAGATGAAGGAGATTGTCATCGACTTCAGGAACATAGTGGGGAGCATGCCCTTGTTTACATTAATAGAGATGAAGTGGAAATGGTTGAAAGTTTCAAGGTTTTAGGTGTCCAGTTCACCAACAACCTATCTTGGTCCCTCATGCTGAGTTAAGAAAGCTCACCAACTCCTCTATTTTCTCAGAAGACTAAGGAAATTTAGCATGCCAGCTATGATTCACCAATGTTGTGCCTACCGCACGCTGTATCTTAAGCCTTATATAGTGGACAAAGAACTGCGAGTAGACTTCTTGTTACTACAACAATATTTATTTAAACGCACAATCAATAATCACCCATTCAACCAACAATAAATTGTCTTACAGAAATATTAAAGTTCGAGTCCAATACTAGACCTTGATTTAACTTTGCATAACTGGCAAGTACTCAGGCAGATATTGGTCTTTATCTATGTGCTAGTCTCTATTGTCCTCTGCGTAGTCTGGTCCTTTGGTCTGGTTTGGCACTCTGGCTCTGGTCTTTCTTCTTTCATTTGTGTGGTGGCTCTCCTTGTGCTGTTCATTGCTGGTGATGATCACTGTTGTTGTAGCTCATTCATGGGGTCAGAGAGAGAGAGATCTTCTGTTGTGCAGCGCCTTTGATTCCTCTTTGGTTTTGTGTTCTTTTGAGTGGTCTCCTCATTTTTGTCAATCTATCGATCAGGGCTTGTTCATCCTGATCGATAAGAGTCCAGTCAGATGCTGCCACGCTGATCTTTGGATGTGTGCCCACGGCCATGCCTGTAGATGCTGGAGGTACTTGGGTCATATACCCCCTACCCAAACAAGATATTAAGGCTCCCCTTTGTCTGGTAAATGTGTATGTTTGACCAGAGAGTGTCCATTATCTTTGGGATGGCCTATTTCCTGTGTATTTAGTCATCTGAGTTGCAGTCTGTTTATCGCTGTCTTCTAAACTGCAGTCTGCTGTTGTCCAATTATCCCAACATGCTTTGCAAATCACCATTTTAGGTGCTCCATTTGGCCACAGGCCCTCCTGTTGATTGTGAACGTAAAGTATGATGGATCACAGTCTCAGGACCAATACCTGTCAGGAATTCCCCAAACACTCAACAGTCAAGTAAGACCCAGATACTGGCACGTACAGTAATAAAACATCCCTACAACATATTTACATTCCAGAAGCTACAGTCAGCAAACATTCTGTTGTTAACTATGAGTAACAAATAACCACACATCCCAAAACAAAATTACTATAACAAGCCAATTACGAACAACCAAACATTCAAAAAAAAGTTAGAATAAGTATTCGTGAATCCACGATACATTCTGACATTACTATTTTCAGTTGTCCATTATTGTCCATTAGCACAAAGGGCAATCCGGCAGGTTCTGTGAAACATTTAAAATCATTAAAAGCCACATGTCTTTTTTTTTAATGAAATGTTCAATCCTCATAATGGGTTAACCGAGTCAATGACTGGATAACAAGATTAATCATGGTAAAAATGGTCTTCTAGCATTTTAACATAACAGGCAAATCAAATTTCACCGGATACTGCTTTCTGCGGTTCCAGGAGCTATTTTAGCAATGAGGTGGGAGGTTGATCCTGAATCTGGCAGAAATGCTTCTCTTGCTTTGATCAGCCCCATAGTCTCTCTATGGGCAGCCTCTGTAACCATTGCCATCACTATAGTAATATCCACCTTGGCCCTTGTACCCACCTGAATAGTTATCACAGTCTTCTATATCACACTGGCCTTTGCCATTATAGGCATCTCCCCTGTCACTATCCTAATAGCCACCTCTTGCTCCTCTCCTGTGGCCAGTGTTACTATAGTTGCCATTATAGCCACCTCGACCATACCTCCGGTCACCTCCAGACATTTTCTTGGCATGATCCACCCAGATCTGGCACCTATCAAGGGATATTCCATTCTTCGCCTGCAGCGCGTCCCTGGCATCTTCTGGATTTTTGAACGTGATGAAACTGAAACCCTGGGACAACATGGTGTTTTTGTCTTTAATCACTTTCACCTCAGAGATCTGCCTGTACTTGGAAAGAATCTCTCCCAGGGACCGCTCATCTGTGTTGAAGTTCAGGCTGCTAACAAACAACTTCCCTTCTTCAGTCGTGGTGGTGGGATTGTTGCACACTTGAGTGTGTGAAGTCAGTGAACCTGGTGGTCTCAGAGACCTTGCATATGGTGATGGGGGTCTCCTCCAATGTTGGGTGAAGTGTCCTGGCTGCCCGTAATTAAAACATGTTTCTCCATCTCTCCCCAGGGGCTGTGTATGGTGGAGCTGTACCACTCTCTTGTTGGTGATCCCGTCTACCTTACTGCACCCTGGCTAGTCTTCATCAGAAGCACTTTCGCCTCCCTATCTGACCACGACACTAGCGATCCCTGAATTTTCCTTTCTCAGACTCAAGTTAACAGTCGGAGAACCCATGATTCATTATGTGTATCTTCAAAATTAGTGCAGGCTTTTTTTACTTTCCTCTGTGGTGTGTGACACTAATGTCCTAGTCTATTTCGATGAATCAGCTTCATTTAATCTAGCCTGAACTAGTTCCCCATATTCTCCCCCATCAAATGGATCCATAAACAATGAACAAAGGCAATCAGATGTTCCCCTTTCTTCTGTCTGTACTTATTTAATTCATAAGCAGTATCTTCTTTATTAAACCCTGCGGCAGTCAATATCACTTCCTTGATCTCACTTAAGGCTCTTTCCCCTTCATTTTGAAGGTTGGCAGGGCGGACTGTACAGAATTGCTTAAGCATATGACTATTAGCTTTACTTCTTCCCTTTCATCTAACATCAAAGTTACTTCTTGTCGATGTCCCATCTGAGGTGCTAATTTATTGTGCCTGCCATACAATCTGTTAGAACATAGAACACTACAGCACAAACAGGCCCTTCGGCCCACGAGTTGCGCCGATCACATCTATACCTACCAAGCCACAGACCTATCTATAACCCCCTACCCCATTCGTTCCCATATACTCATCCAGAAGTCTTTTAAAAGACCCTAGCGAGTTCGCCTCCACCACCTCTGATGGCATCCGATTCCATTCACTCACCACCCTCTGAGTGAAAAACTTACCCCTAACATCCCCTCTGTATTTGCTGCCCTGCACCTTAAATCTGTGTTCTCTCATAGTGACCATTTCAGCTCGGGGAAATAGCCTCTGAGAATCAACCCTATCTATTCCTCTCAACATTTTATAAACCCCTATCAGGTCGCCTCCCAACGTACGTCTCTCCAGTGAGAAGAGTCCCAACTCCCTCAACCTATCTTCATAAGGTCTGCCTCCCAATCCAGGCAGCGTCCTTGTAAATCTCCTCTGCACTCTTTCAATAGCTTCTACATCCTTCCTCTAGTGAGGCGACCAGAACTGCGTACAATACTCCAAGTGGGGTCTGACAAGGGTCTTATAAAGCTGCATCATTACCTCCTGACTCCTAAACTCAATTCCTCGATTAATGAAGGCCAGTACACCATACGCCTTCTTGACCACTTCCTCCACCTGCGAGGCCGATTTAAGAGTCCTATGGACCCAGACCCCAAGATCCTTCTGCTGTACAACACAGCTAAGACTCCTACCCCTTATATTGTACTCCTTCATCCCATTATTCTTGCCAAAATGAACCACTACACATTTATCCGTGTTGAAGTCCATCTGCCACTTCTCCGCCCAGTCTTGCATCCTGTCTATGTCCCACTGCAACTTTTGACATCCCTCCAGACCATCCACAACACCACCGACCTTTGTATCGTCAGCGAACTCACTAACCCATCCCTCCATTTCCTCATCCAGGTCATTTATGAAAATGACAAACAGCAGGGGTTCCAGAACAGATCCCTGGGGCACTCCACTGGTGACCAACCTCCATGCAGAAAAAGACCTATCCAAAACCACTCTCTGCCTTCTGCCGGAAAGCCAGTTCTGGATCCACAAGGCCAAAGTCCCTTGGATCCCATGCCCTCTCACCTTCTCAAGAAGCCTTGCATGGGGGGCCTTATCAAACGCCTTGCTGAAGTCCATGTACACCACGTCGACCGCTCTTCCTTCGTCAATGTGTTCAGTCACATTTTCGAAGAACTCAACTAGGCTCGTGAGGCACGACCTGCCCTTGACAAAACCATGCTGACTATTTCTGATCAGTCTAAACTTCTCCAAATGTTCATAAATCTTGTCCCTCAGAAGCCTCTTCATCAGCTTACCAACCACTGAAGTCAGACTCACCGGTCGGTAATTTCCTGGACTATCCTTGTTCCCTTTCTTAAAAATAGGAACCACATCCGCAATCCTCCAATCCTCCAGAACCTCTCCCATTTCCATGGACGACACAAAGATCATCACCAGGGGCTCTGCAATCACTTCCCTCACTTCCCACAATAACCTGGGGTATATCCCATCCAGTGCTGGCGACTTGTCTATCTTGATAGAATTTAACAGCTTTAACCGTTTTACATGGCGGACAAAGAATTGCGAGTAGATTTCTTGTTACTACAACAATATTTATTTAAACACCCAGTCAATAATCACCCACCCAACCAACAATAAGCTATCTCACAGAAATACTAAAGTTCAAGGCCAATATTAGACCTTGATTTAACTTTGCATGACCAGCAAGTACTCAAGTAGATATTGGCCTTTATCTGTGCAACGGTCTTGGTCATCCTCTGTGTAGTTTGGTCCTTTGGTCTGGTCTGGTACTCTGGTCTTCTTTCCTTCTCAGGTATGGTGGCTCTCCTTATGCTAGTCATTGCTGGCGATGGTTACCATAGTTGTAGCTCATTCGTGGGGTCAGAGAGACAGAGAGATCTTCTGATGTGCAGCACCTTGAATCCCTCTTTGGTTTCGTGTCTTTTCGAGTTGTCTCCTGATTCTTGTCAATCAATTGATCAGGACTTGTTCATCCTGATCAATAAGAGTCCAATCAGGTGCTGCCACACCAATTTCTGGGTGTGGAGATGCCGGTGTTGGATTGGGGTAAGCACAGTAAGAAGTCTCTCAACATCAGATTAAAGTCTCAAGCTCCTTCCTCAGATGACCGCACCCAACGGCCATGCCTGTAGGAGCTAGAAGAACACAGGTCACACACCTCGCTCTCAGATAAGGGGTTAAACTCCCCTTTGGTAAGCGAGTATGTTTGATCAGAAAATGTCCATTATCTTTGTGATGGCTATTTTCTGTGTATTCAGTTGTCTAAGCTGTAGCCTGTTTATTTTTGTCTTTTAAGCTGCAGCCTTCTATTTCAGCACTTGTCCAATTATCCCAGCATGCTCTGCAAATTGCCATTTTAAGTGACATGTTTGGCCGCAACAACTTTTACAGGTGCACCATAGAAAGCATTCTTTCTGGTTGTATCACAGCTTGGTATGATACTACAAAAGGTCATGAATGTAGCCCAATCCATCACGCAAACCCATCATTGACTCTGTCTACAGTTTCCATTGCCAGCATGATTATGGACACTGTGCACCCCAGACATACTCTCTTCCACTCTCTTCTATCAGGAGAAAAAGATAGAAAAGTCTGAGGTCATGTACTGACTGATTCAAGAACAGCTATCGGACGTTTTAATGAAACTACCTTGCATTAAATTAATCATGCTCTACACCCTAGCTACGACTGTAACATTACATTCTGCACTCTCTCATTTCTTTCTCTATGAACAGTATGTTTTTTTCTGAATAATGCACAAGAAACAATACCTTTCACTGTATACTAATACATGTGACAATAATAAATCAAATCAAATCAAACCAGGTAGCATTTGTCGTGCATCTTCTGGTTTGATGTTCTGGATGAAAAACAGGGAACAATGGGCTGGATCACAATAGAAGCATCATAATGCTATCAGGATAGTGAGTATTTACCAGTATGATGTGTCTGAGTGACATTGCACCAATTGCACATTTGGTGAGTGTAACCTTCATGGTTGTGGTACATCTCACTATTGAGATGGTGTTTCCTCATTGTCATCTGCAAATAATTGATGGTACCCTGTGTCAATACAAAGCTCGCTACCCTGGTAGAGCCATAGATACATAGACTTCTCCTTGTTCTGAGGGAAAATAATGAACTCTCCCATCCTGGCATAAACAATGAAGAAATGCTTGGCAGGTCAGCTGCACCAAAGAAAGAATGTTAAATCTCTATAATACAAGTGTAAAGCAAGTGTAAAGAATTGATATGGGGTATGTATGCAAATTATGAAATTACTGGCAATAGTTCACAGAAGGAATAAAACTTTCAATTTTTAAACGGACAAAGGGGTCCATCCCCCTCCCCTCCCCTGCCTCCTCCTCCACCACGTCCTGTTCCCCCCTGCCAGTGGCATGTTTTCCATGGTGGAGATGCCACTCCATTGGCCACCAACAACATCCTCCATCATGGAAGAAGTGTTTGCTTTGGAAGCCCCGGCAGACTAGAAGATCTTGTTTATGGGAAAGTTCAGAAGATCTTGTCCCTTATCTTCACTCTATTTACAATTTCCTGTAATGCTTCTTCTGACTCTGTGATCAATGCAATACCATCTACATATTAAATTATTGCCATTTGACCTGTCTAATGTTGCAACTTAGTAGATCTTCTATCTCTCTGAAGATAGTTGCAATTTAAGGATTGAACAATTTTGCTGACACATAATATCCCTGGCATACTGCTTGTAGTGGAGAAGCTACAACATCTTCTCTGGAGCCTTCAACATGTCATTGATGAAGACGAACATCTTGCCAAGGCCATCCCCAGACCCCCAGTTCTTGCCATCAAACAACCACACAACCTCAAACAGATCATTGTCCGCAGCAAACTATCCAGCCTTCAGGAGAACAGTGACCATGACACCACACAAGCCTGCCACAGCAACCTCTGCAAGACATGCCAGATCATCAACATGGATGCCATCATCTCATGTGAGAACACTATCCACCAGGTACACAGTACATACTCTCGCAACTTGGCCAATGTTGTCAACCTGATATGCTGCAGGAAAGGATGTCCTGAGGCATGATACATTGGGGAAACCATGCAGACACTACGACAATGGATGAATGAACACTGCTCAACAATCACCAGGCAAAAGTGTTCTCTTCCTGCTTGGGAACACATCAATGGTCACAAGCATTCGATCTCTTATCTTCAGGTAAGCATTCTCCACTTCTCTTTTAACTGAGAAGCTATCTGACAAACTGCTATCAACTCCTACTGATTGAATCCAGTATAGATTCTGAATTTTTCTCTTGCAGTTTTGTCAATTTTCAGTTTGTCTAGGTTCCTATTGCTTTCTGAAAGTAAACTCACTCAATCCCATCTCAAAATAAAGCACACAAGCACAGGTTTTGAACTTTCAACTATCCTTCAATGACTACTCTCAAGTTAAATTAAAATTAATTTAGAAGTCAAGTCAGTATTAAAATCATAAAAGATAAAAGCAATTGACTGCAGTTGCTGACATTTGGAACAAAACCAGCTGGAAAATCTCAGCAGGTCTGTCAGCATCTGTGAAGAGAGAATAGAGCTAATGTTTTGAGTCTGGATGACAGGTCATCAGAGCTGGAGAATTAAAATCATATTGCTAATAAAAGGGCCCCAGCCTGGGTAATGGGCTTAAAGATGTTTTTTCTTATTTTTCAGAGAGATCAGAGAGATAGCAAGATGGTAACGGTGCTGAAATGGAAGCCTGAACATGCTGTCAAGACATGTGTTTGAATTCTGCCAAGGTAGCTGGAGTGGATTTAAATCAAATTAATACATCTGGAATATAATGCTCATCTCATTAACTATAATCATCAACCTACTGAATTGTCGTAAAAAACTAATCTGATTTCCTCAGGGAAGAAAACCTGCCATCTTACAACAGTTAACCTACACCCCATGGACTGCAGTTGTTTAACAAGCTGCTCGTCACCTTCTCAAGGACAATTACAAATGGTCACCCTGCCAGTAATACTCACACCCCAAGACTGAAATTAAAAAAAATCCTGTCCTCCATTCCTGAAGCCTCATTATGATTCAAAATATCAATTATTGTCACATCCTGCAGCTAGCCAGTAAGTATTTCTTGTGGGAACATCCTTTTGTCAAGATCTCACAGCAGAACATAGGATGTGAGTATACAATGTTCTGGCACAGAATGTTGTGGATCAATTGGTCTCCCAGACTACGTGAGAACTGCACTTTACTAAGCTAAGGCATAACTTGTAAACAGGAAGAAACGTGACGGATCAGAATAGCTGACCACTTATGCCAATTTTTCATGTTTAGAAACCTTGTTGCCTTATACAAAAAGCAGGTAAAATACTTCAGCAGAGAAGAATAATTTGAACAACAATAATTTTATATCAATTCTCTGCAGCATTTTTCAGCATTTCTTGTGTACATTTGTGAATAACAAATTGAATATAATTGAGAGTGGAGAAGTTTTAATTATTATTTTTACCATTAGCATTAGGGATGTTTTGAAAACTTTTGCATTAATGCAAGAATCACTGTATGTTTCAAAAGTTTAATTATTAGCAATTTGCTTTTGGCGATGGAGGTTTCTTCAAATTGCCTGCCTGGAAGTTATTGAGATAACTTCTTGGAGACAGATCTGTGACGGAGAATAGAACATCAATTTCTCTGTGCATGCCTTACTCTCCTTTTCTACTTCTCCGATCTCTGGGGTTAGAACATTTACAACGTATGGATATCTACACCATTTATAGATTTCCTGGAACATCTGCCTTGCTGGGGTGTGTAGAAGGAGGACAGAGCAATGAAATGAGTGACTTGTCACAATATATTAAAAAAACAGGTAATTAGACAGATAGGCAGAAAAAGTTCCCTTTTTAGCTCCAGAGAAACACTGGACTTCTCATCATTTGTAGTTGTGCCTTCCCACTTGCTGTACTGCACTGTGCCCTAGGGCTTAACTGAGTGTTGGCACACAATCAATTTGGAGCGCAGCAAGGACCTCTATCTTCAGACTCATTTTAAAGCCACAACTCTTTTCATGCCAATTCCTGCAGCAAAATCTATTTTTGCATTTTAACTTGAATTGGTAGATGAGAGAGGATATCAATTCAAGCAAGAATCTGCCTGGACTGAAGGTTTACTATTGTTGCATTGCGAAAAGATACTTCCCACCTAGTGGATGTACAGCTACATAAATTAACAAGTATGAGAGCCACAGATGCAGCCTTGCATACCTAGAGGAGGTAATAAGCTACATAAGTTTAGTGTGTGATATTTAAATCCACAAACATTTACACAATTGGTTGCTGGATCTGTCAGAGCTACATCTGGAACACCACTGAAGCAACAACCCAAGGTTTGTTTCTGCAAATCAGCAAGATTTGAAACATTCCACACTGTGCTGATATTGTCCCATTATTTGCTGTTGCTAATTACATGGGGCTGCAGTGGAGATTCTTGCACTTATTAGTTTCAGTCAACCTATCCTCCTTGTGGCCCTAATGATCTCATCACACATCCCTCAGGGGAATGCGTAAATTCCTGGTTTATTAATTCCTACCCAAGATCACCTTCACATTCCAAACTTGTGAACTAAGCCTTTGCTCCCTTGTTCTTGTTGGATAGTTTGCTTTAATAGCCTGTTGCCACCAGGCAGATGTCCTCTCTGCCGCTGACCTTCTCCACATTTTCTGCACTACCTGTTCTGAAAAATGAGGGGGCTTCTGCTGGGCCTGCCATTATCAATAACTTTCAGCGGCGATAGCCAGCATTGAAAGTTCACTTTCCCTTTAATGTATGCAGGTTGCATTTAAATGGAGTCAGCAATATTGATGCAGAACAAGGCTTCAAGGCAAGTAGCCAGTATATAGAACAGCAGGCGTATATGGAACTATTTGGACTTTAATTTTATTCACAATTACGTGTTTTGTATGTAGTAGCCATTCTGTGCCTGGGCATTAACTTATGCCATCAAGCTTTGCAAGTTGTGAAGGCCACAGTGTCAAGTGAGTGAGAGTGAAGATGATGTAACAGTGAAAGTTTGGATGACTTGGAGTTGATGGGCAGCACGTCTTGGAATGTCAGAAAGAAGAGTATGAGAAAAGATTCTGGAAGTATTACAACTATTGGATAAGGATAAGGAAGACTAAAAATATATGTAACCTCTTTATTGATATTTCTCTGCCAACCAACAGACAGATTAGCAAAAACTGATTAGCTAGTGATTTGTCTAATTGTTATTTTGTGATATTTTGGCGTCCTTACAAAGATTATCGTAATTCCAATTATTCTAATATAACATTAACCAGTGGATTTCAAAACAATTATCAGTTTGTTTGATGGTTTGGTTATGATTTGGTTCTCCCATAGAGGAGCAATGTTCACAGGGATCACTGGTCTGAATATTATGGGATGGCTTTGTCTATTAATTTTCATAGGAAGTGATAATGGGGGAACTTGCACTTGATCTCTCATCTATTATGAAAGGTATTACTTTCATTTAATTGATTTAATTGGTGAAAATGAATATCAGGCGACTTCAAGGGGCTAAACTGTGATACTAGCTAAATGACCAGGTGGCAACTGCAAAGGTACACCAATGAGCCTATACAAAAACTGGCAAAACATCATTGATCCAAGATAATGGAAGAGATTTTTTGGACATCCAAGTGTCAGTTGACTTTTGGCTACCCTTCAAATTTTCCCAATCAGCCCATGTTGATGCCCCTCAGCACATTCTATTTTTATTACAAGTTTTTCTGCATTTGCATTATTTTTCTTTCAAAGCAATCTGTCTAAAAATCTGTAAGAAATCTGACAACACCAGGTTTAAGTCCAACTGATTTAAAATCTGGCCATAGATGGAGCAATGTATTGAATTCAGGACACCATAACACAGCAAGCAGTTTTAGACAGTAGAAGTAGTGAAAAAAATGACAGTCAAACATCTTAAACCATTTGAAGTGGAGAGATTGGAGAGTGATATTACTTATACTGGAATTGAGGAGATGCAAAGAAAAATATTGGCTTGGAGTTTGTTGAGTGAAACTCTTTAAAAACAGTGTGGATGTGTTTTTACTGTAGCTATTGAATGTAAGTTTCTGTTCTGCAAAGGTAAGTTGACTATTACATTGATCAACATTGTGTAAGTGTTGGGAAGCATTCAAGCACTTTTCTCATTTGTAAAATTGCAATAATACGTTAAAAAAGAAGGGGCAGCATGATGGTTCAGTGGTTAGCACTGCTGCCTCACAGCGCCATGGACCCAGGTTCAATTCTGCTTCGGTTCATTGTCTATGTGAAATTTGCACATTTCCCCAGGTTGTATGGGTTTGCTTTAGGTATTCGGGTTTCCTCCCACAGTCCAAAGATGTATCTGTTAGGTTGATTGGCCATGCTAAATTGACCCTAGTATCAGAGGGATTAACAGGATAATTAGCAGGGGTTACGGGAATAAGGCCTGGCTGGGATTGGTTAGTGTAAGTGTTCTCCAAGCGTTCGGATAAGCGATCTCCTAGACGGTCTTCACAATACACGACAGTGCAGAGTCGCTGAACAGAGACTGATAGCCAAGTTCTGCACACATGAAGATGGTTTCAACAGGGATCTTGGACTCATGTTGCATTATCTGTAACCTCCATGACTTGCCTGGGTTTGTAAAACCTCACTTACAGTACAGTCTGGACACAATACACATCTCTTTAACTATGCCTAATGCTCTTTCCACTCACATTGTCAGCATCTTTAAGACTTGAATAGCAGGTTAGTTGTAAAGACTCATATTCGAATCAGTAATCTTTAAACTGTCTGTGCTGTTATATGCTCTGTCTGAGGCCAGAACTCTCCATTCACTTGACGAAGAGGGAAACCCTGAAAGCTTGTGAGCTTAGAACATAGAACATAGAACATAGAACATTACAGCACAGAACAGGCCCTTCGGCCTTCGATGTTGTGCCGACCAAAATAAAAAGCAATGCCCCTCCAAACTAAACCATTCCCTTCTCTTCCATATACTTATCAATTAACCTCTTAATATACTATCAAATAAATTGGTTGGATTTAAAACTGGTGTTGTCAGACTTCTTACTGTGTTTACCCCAGTTCAATGCTGGCATCTCCACATTATGGGAATAGTTTGCGCAGACTTGATGTGTCGAATGGCCTCCTTGGATTCTATGAAAACAGTGTTTGGGAACTATCATGTCTTGGTCTGCAGTAATTTAAATGTTTATAGCACTTTAAAATTGTAACATAATTCTTACCTGCAGCTTTTATTTAGAGGAAAAACTTATACCTGCTCCACGACTGCATTAATTGACAGACCAGCTTACTTCTTTTAAAGTTTATTTACTAGCGTCACAAGTAGGCTTACATTAACACTGAAATGAAGCTACAGTGAAAATCCCCTAGTTAACACATTCTGACAGCTGTTTGGGTACTGAGGGAAAATTTAGCATGGCCAGTGCACCTAACCAGCATATCTTCTTGATGTGTAGCTTAGAAAACTGCAGCCATCTGTTTTTACAGCTTCATTAGACTTCACTGTTGCATTCATCATAGTTTACTTTGACCATTAGGACTGTTATTAAGTTTTAAATGTTACAGAACAATATATCTTAGCAGGGAACTGTTTAGACAGTTTCATTGAGTTTTACGAGGTTATTAAAGGATTATTTGATGTTGGTATGGTTATTGAATGGCTGTTTGTTTTTACAATAGATTGACCACTTCAGGGGATGTAACTCTTTTTTTAATGGCTTCTTTGAATGAATGTTTTTCTCAATTCAGTATGTATTTGAGTCAGAGATTGTCAGAAGGTTGTTTTCATGTCCATTTTAAAGACATAGCTCCAGAAGACTGGCCATGAAGGATATATATGGGGCATAGAAGGTGCATAGAGGAACATGAGAATATGGGGAGGGCAAGTCAGAGGAGGCAGGGGTATGGGTGCAAAGGAATATAAGGGAGAATGAAGAGATGTTGGGGCATGTGGAGTGGATGAGGAGGTGAGAGGTGAGGATTTGAGGGCCTGAAACTATCATGATAACTAGATCAAAATCCCAGTAAATGAATTTGGCTTTGTTAATTGTCTGCCTCCATTACCACTTTACATTCATATCCAGAGGCACTAGTCTTGACCCCACTCCACTCACCTCTGTCTCCCCAGAATGAAAATATTTTAGATGGGGTCTTTTTAAAGGAGATGAACCTGCCAAGTTGGATGATTTCCCGACTCAACCCTATTCAAAATAATCCAACCCATTCTTTAACTATTTAAGTTTTTTCTGGGAATTAAAAATTGAAAGCTAATAATATGGGTGGGATTTCCACCCTTGTCTCATGGCATATCATTGACTGGTGTGGAGGCAGCATGTCATTGACTGATGTCAACATTGTCTGGTCCCACCGCTGTCAATGGGATTTCCCATTGTTCGCATCTTCTGCAACCCACAGTGGGTCACCATCGGCAGAACTGGTAGGTCCAATCAGTGGCAATGGCTAGAAAACACAGCCTGGATTTGAGGTTAGCATAAACTCTAGAATCAAGAGACTCAGACAACCTCGATTTAATTGAAAACAGAAAATGCTGGAAATATCCAGCCTGTCTAGGCAGCATCATTGTAGGTAAACAGAGAGTTAATATTTTAGTTTGATAACCTTTCATCAGAATACTATTCTTCACTTCCATTCTGACCACTGAATACTTATGCCCAATGTTTCTTCGTGTGCAAATCGCTCCGAGCTTCTAAAACACATTTCAGGTGAACCATGGAATCATAGAATCCTACAGTGCAAAAGGAAGCCATTCGACCTATCAAGCACTGACCATAATCACATTCAAGCCCTGTCCCCAGAACCCCATGCATTTATCCTAAAACTAAAGGGCAATTTAGCATGGACAATCCACCTGACCTGCATATCTTTAGACTATGGGAGAAAACCGGAGCACCTGGAGGAAACCCACACAGACATGGGGAGAATGTGTAAACTCCACACAGTGAATCCAAGCCAGGAATTGAGCTTGGATCTCTGGAGTTTTGAGGCAGCAGTGCTAACCAGTGTGCCAATGTGCCGCCCCATGCTGGGACACTCAGTCCTGTTACCCACAGCACTAGCATATCCACATAGTTTTTTTATTGTTTGGGACAGTTACTACGGATAACACAAAATTCGCTGGACTCTGGGGTGGTTCCCGCACATTGGAACCAGCAAATATGATGCCACTGTTTTGAAAAGGAGGTGAGAAAAGATTCTGGAAGCATTACAACTTTGGATACTTTGACAAAAGGAAGTAACTATATGCTGGTTAGCTTAACTTCTGTAGTAGAGAAAATGCTTGAATCTATCACCTTGGAAGAAAGAGCAAGACATCTGGATATAAATTGTCCCATTAGTAAGAGGCAGCATGAATTCATAGAAGTCAGGTCATGTTTGACTAATTTGGTGAAATTCTTTGAGAACATTACATGTGCAGTGGACAATGGGGAACCTGTGGATGTAGTGTATCTGGATTTCCAGAAGGCATTTGACAAGGTGCCACACCAAAGATTGCCACATCAGATAAATGTGCACAATGTTATGGGTAACGTATTAGCATGGATAGAGGATTGGTTAACTAACAGTAAGCAAAGAGTGGTGGGTAAATGGGTGTTTTTCTGGTTGGCGATCAGTGACTAGTAGTGTGCCTCAGGGGTCAGTGTTGGAATCACAATTGTTTACAATTTACATAAATGATTTGGAGTTGAGGACCAAGTGTAGTGTGTCAAAATTTGCAGATGACACTAACATATGTGGAAGAGTGAAGTGTGCTGGGGGACACTGAAAGTCTGCAAAAGGATGTTGATAACCTAAATGAGTGGGCGAAGGTCTGGCAGATGGAGTACAATGTCGATAAATGTGAGGTCATCCATTTTGGTAGGAATAACAGCAATATGAACAATTATTTAAATGGTAAAAGTTGTTGCATCCCAAATGCTGCTGTGCAGAGGGACCTGGGTGTCCTTGTGCAGGAATTTCAAGGAGTTGGTTTGCAGGTGCAGCAGGTAATTAAAAAGGCAAATGGAATTTTGTCCTTCATTGTTAGAGGGATGGAGTTTAAAAACAGTGAGGATATGTTTCAGCTGTATAAGGTTCTGGTGAGGCCACACCTCGAGTACTTTGTACAGTTTTGAACTCCTTACTTGAGAAAAGATATGCTGGCACTGGAAGGGGTGCAGAGGAGATCTACTAAGTTGATTGCAGAATTCAGAAGGTTGACTTATGAAGAGAGACTGACTAGACTGGGGCTATGCTCATTGGAATTCAGAAGAATGAGGGGCAATCCTGTAGAAACATATAAGATTATGAAGGGACTAGATAAGAAAGAAATAGAGAAGTTGTTTTCCTGAACTAGGGGGCATAGCCTCAAAATAAGGGGAAGCAGATTTAGGACTGAGTTGAGCGGAACTTCTTCACACAAAGGGTTGTGAATCTGTGGAATTCCCTGCCCAGTGAAACAGTTGAAGCTGCCTCATTAAATGTTTTTAAGGCAAGGGTAGATAAATGTTTGAACTGTAAAGGAATTAAGGATTATGGTGAGTGGATAAGTGAAACTGAATCTACAAGAAGATCAGCCATGATCTTATTGAATGGTGCAGCAGGCTCGAGAGGCCAGATGGCTTACTCCTGCTCCTAGTTCTTATGTTCTTGTGCTCCATTTGATGTTCAGGTGAATCATGTTGATGATCTTGAAGATCAGCTCAATGTCCACTGAAAGTCTCCACTTGCTTTGAAAAATTTCCTCTTTCAGCCAAGTGTCAGATTTGATACTTCATACTGGATTCTGTATCAGGTCTGTGAGCTTTCATCAGAATACGTTGAATTACTTTGTAAGAAGCTGGTGAATGTATGGAATGGGTTATTAAAGGTTGCAATTAATAGGAATAATGTGGAAAAATCTAACAAAAAATAAGAGAAATTGAGTTGCTTTAGTATTTGGGACTGGCTTTAAGTGATGAAATCTTTTCTGTTCCTACCTTGATCTGTGTTCTGAACCTCTACCAGAAGAGGGTATCAAGTCTATTATGGGCAGTGGATGGGATTTTTTGACCATGCTCACCTCCAAAACCGGAAAATCCCACCCAAGGTCAATGGGTCGTTCCATGGTCTGCCCCTTGTCTGCTACAATTTCTGTGATGGGCGGAATGGGAAACTTCACCCCAATATGTTTAATGATAAAATAGGTACATGTTTTCTTATCCTCAGAGACTGTTTCCCAATGAAATCATTCCAGAAATAAATTTTTGTGAGTTTTAAAATAAAGATTTTGTTATTCTCCCATTCTTTCAACTAAATGCAACATCTAGCGCATACTTTTTGTATGTGCTAGATACACAAAGAATAGATATAGGTGACGCTAATGTACATTTACAGTTTATGATTATTTCAGCCTTTTATTATTCACCAGCTTCCACTTAGTAGATCTGTGAGTTCTAGAATGGTTTTGGTGTTTTAAGATTGAATTGAGGGTCTTTTAAAGGGGAAGATTCTCAGTGGGCTGTGAGTTTCATGTAGTTGAAATTCTAGGAGGTCAGGTCTCAGTTGAACTTGAAGTTGGAACATGCAGGGGGTGGGGTGGGGGGCATCTTTCCCTCTATTTGGATTTTCTGCTTTCAAGGTAATGCTGTAATTATCTTGGCAACTTGATGACTTTCAGCTAATTCATGATCTGGCTTTCTGACCAAAGGTTGGTTTCATGACTTTCTGGTGAAATTGTCTGTAAACAACTCTAGCTTTTCCTTTAAGGAATCCTAAGAAATGGATGGCTGTTCCGCCATTAACTTCTACAAATTAAACATCCTTTTCAGAACAAAGTCAGGTGTATTTGTTAATTTCAACATCTTAGGTGGTAAGATGTCTCTTTGGAGATTTAGTGCAGCCTCGATAGGCCAAATGACCTCCTCTGCAACATAGGAATTCTGCAGGATTCTGTGATTTGCAACAGCCATTTCAATAGCTTGTTTGTGTCCAGTTTTTAGAAGTGTTGCCAGAAAGTCCATGATATGATGTCTTTATACTTGACCTGATATGCCACTGGCACAGAAAAATTACAATGAAATTACCAATACTGTGAGGCTACACTAATTTATTCAAGAAGTACCTTTAGAAATGCCCGCGATTTACAACTCCCTTTTTCCTGGTTACTCCTTGATAGTAAAAAAAAGCTGCAGCAGCGCAGATTTTATCTTTCTTACGCACTGCTCAAATGTTGATGTCTTTTTAAAGTCTCCTAATTTGTTTTGGATGTCTCTTAACACTCCAGCAGCAATGGCTATAAAATGATTAGTATCCCTTTAAGTAGAATATCCCTTTAAGTAGTACTTGAAATCAACATCAATGTTATTGGTCACTGTAAGATAAGGGCATATATTGAAGTTCTAGTCAGCAAAATGCCAAGCAGCCTGCTGTCAGTATTAGCAAATGTTTTGGGCTGGATTTTTCAATTTTGCCCACAGCTAGGAATTCTCTGGTCCCACTGCAGTGAATGGAGATTTGGCTGAGTGCCAATCCTGAATAGAAGGAACTGGCAGCAGCAGAAGGCGTGAATGGCTGAAGAACAGAATTATGAATTCCAGCCTTTAGGTGGCAAGTGTTTGATTAGCAAACCTTCGGGACAGTTGTTCCCAGGGCTGACTTCAACTACTAAAAGCAGGCTAAACCAGCATTTCAGATTAACACCCTATCTAGTCCATCTTGTCATTTTCTTAGCACCTGAAGTGTTCAGTGAAAATCGCCACTCTACATTTAATTCTTTCTGAACAGCCTTATGAAAACATACACAGAAATATTTTGAGCTGGGTAATGTTAAATGTCTGCAAGATAGGTATTTGGTATGCCAACACTTTGGCAAGGAACATAGATTCAAATTAGGTGTTAAATAGTTGATGCTCTAAATTTTTAGACAATTTCATCACTCACCACATCCAAGTAAGGAAAACTACTTATTGTTTATTTATAGACATGACTAAATAAAAATGAATTCTTGTCTTATTTTCATGTTAGCATTCACAGCATAAGCTTTTATTTTATCAATTGTAAAAATAGAAAGTATGGTTTTGTTCTGCAAGCCGCTCTAATGATTAAATAATTAATGAACAGCTGTTTAAGAATTAATTATGAAATCTTCTATCCACAATCATTCTATCTCATTGTTGTTCATTTTCACCTTGTCAAACCTCTTACTTTGTATGATTATCTCTAGTGATGGAAGATAGAAGCACATTAAAAAATAAGCAATGAAAAACCAAATTATCTCAGAAATTATCATATACAAGATGTGGTAATGCATATTTTAAGCATATTTTAATAATTTCTAAAACAAAAATTGCTTACAATTTAACATCAATTTTTGTCAATTTTTGTGCTTGTTGCCAAATGCCTAAAGAACCGATCCAAATGATGCTAAAGTTGAGACATGGCTAATTTCAACAATCCAAGGACAAACTATATCATTAAGAGTGGGAAGGTGCATCCATAAAATTCAATAATGTCACTTCTCCCCCATAGTCCTAACAAAGCAGAGTACCAGAAAGTGTAGTTATCCCTGGTATCCTGTCTTCCTAAGGGTGTACATGAGAGAAATACCATTTGCTGTCTTTCATTTGTTTATACTGGAGTGTGTTATGTCTATCCCAAATGAGGAGCTTATGAGCATCCCCAAAGTACTGAAGTTTCTAACAGTACAAAAAAGGACAAAAATTCTGCGAGATTTGTGTTTAAACCAAAATTGCAACATTCCCTCTCTGTGAACATTGTTCCCAAATCTGTCTTCTCCAGCCCCTAGAATTTCAAGCCTTTTTTTAATAGTCTTTGTTCTGGGAATTTGCAGTTATAAATTGATTAGTACTGCATAAAGACAGCAGTTATTCTAATATTATTCAGGTACCTGATGAGACAAAATAGATAGCCATGTAAGCAATCATGTTTCAGGAGTTATAGTTATGATGACTGGTGGAAAAAAACATCTTTGATGTTTTGACATTTCGAGCAGATAATGATAT
Organism: Sphyrna mokarran; assembly: GCA_024679065.1. Classification (NCBI taxonomy): domain Eukaryota; kingdom Metazoa; phylum Chordata; class Chondrichthyes; order Carcharhiniformes; family Carcharhinidae; genus Sphyrna; species Sphyrna mokarran. The sequence goes on from JAGIQG010000005.1 coordinate 63,877,869, forward strand.
TTGTAATTAATATAAAGATTTGCATGTGAATATTATTCATTAACTGGTTCAATGGGCAAACATTTTCCTGGGGGGTTTATAGTTTGGACCATAATCTGATAAGTTGTATGTTCTTATGACAGTTAAAGACAAAGCAGTCACATTATGGCTTATGATACATTCCAGTAAACGAGAGTACAAGAAATCTCTGTGGGATGGTAGGGTTAGAATTTTCCATCCCAAAACAGGCAGAAAGGGAAGTGAGATGGCAAGAAAAATTATCTGGGATACTTTAAATCACAATGTGGACTACGAAATGTTTATGGGAGAACATGTTAACTGTTTTGGGGCCTTTTCTAATCTTTTTACTTGAAGTTATTTGGGTATTTGTAACTTATGACAATTTGATAGGAAATTCCTTTCCTTCCCGATTGTTTACTCTTGCCTTGAAGTTTAAGTAAGCTTCCATTATGTTACCTGGGTAGTGAGTAGCATAACCTAACAGGAAATTAGTATTAAGCTATTGGAAAATAATATAGATCTCTATAGATCTAATATAGATCTCTGTATATCTCTAATATAGATCTCTTATATAGCTCTAAGTGTAACTGCAGAAATTACAATTTCTTAGAGGACTTCAGGAGGACATGGACAGAATGCTGAAATGAAAAGACGATGACGAATGAAATTCAGTGCAAATGCATATGAAGTGATATATTTGAAGTAACATATTTTAAAAACAAAAGGCAATGTATACTTGACATAGATGATAGGGGAAGTATTGAGGCCCTCAAGAGAGTGTAAGGGATCCTTGGTTTTATAAATAGAAACATAAAGTAGAAAAGCCAGAAGTTACAGTGAACCTTTATTGGATCAGAGGTTAGATCTTTTGGTGGAGAAGTGTGCCCAATTCTGAGTACCACACTTTAGGAAGGATTTCAAGGCCTTGGAATAGTTGCACAGGTGTTTACTGGAAAGTTTAGAATTCAAAGAATTACATTGGAGAACCTGGGCTTGTTCTTCTTAGAGAAGTTGAAGAGGAGAATTACTTTAACAGCGATATTTAATGATGATGGGTTTTGATTGGTTAAATTAGGAGAAATTGGCAAAAGGATTACTAACCAAAGGACAAGGTTAAAGTTCATTGGTAAAAGAAGTGGAAGGGAGATGATGAGACTTTTTTTGATGTAGTGAATGTTATGATCTGGAATTTACTGCATGAAAGGATGCTGGCAGCAGATTCAATGGCAACTTCCCAGAGGATATTTTAAAGGGAACATTTTCAGGGTTATGCAGAAAAGACAGGGAAATGGACTAACCAAATAGCTCTTTCAAAAAGCTGGTACAAAGACAAATGTCTCCTTCTGTGCTGTGTTTTTCTACCATTTTAATATCCTGTTGTTCTGAATCACTTTGAGGTGAAAAGAATAAGAAAAGTTCAACTTTTGATCCACTTAGCCTTGGTTTATTTCCAAATAAGACAACAGAGCATGATTGGTGTTGAAGCATTGCTGATGGGAATAGTGGATGTAAGAGTTAAAATTAACTTTGTGAATAAACTGTTTATGGCACCTGGCATTTTAGTTGGCTATTTTTGCTTTAGAATAAGCACCTAACTCAAACAGCAGAGCTTAATTATATGAAGGCAAAACTGGCCTCAGGTCAGCTGGATGCATTTGTCATTTTAATTGCAGATCAACAAAGAAACCTGGTTCAATAATAGAAATTGAAACCAATCTATGCTTCTGAATAGTACGATGTGAAGCACACCTAACCAATTAGATGTAGCTAGAAGAGGGCCAGGAAAGTTTGATTTTTGGTTATATAATTATAGCTTTCTTTGTAGGTGAGAGGAGTAGGAATGCTTGTGTCCTCAGTTCCCTACCTCTTTTCGCAAGAAATTCTGCCCACCAGCATCCATGTCATTTCTGCCCGTTTTGGTTGAAGCTCTTTTAGAATCATGTAGGGCCTCAGTCATAAGAACTCCATTTATCCTGGCCCCTGTTCACTGTGAGCCTGGTTTCAAGCTGGCACTCATCGTTCAATAAATAAAATCACTCTTCGAGTTTTGCAAAATAAAAAAATGTCAGCAAAACACAAAGGATTCTTGTGACATAATTCTAATCTTAGAATTATTATTATGCTGTCCTCTGTTTGCCAATGTGTAATAAAGATGATATCTTAATTACAGAATAATATTTACATAATCAGTGCCGCTCAACTAATCAGAATCCTGGATCTGAAAGAATTTAATTGTTCCAAATGTCATGGGAATTTAAACTGTGTTGCAACATGTAAGGTACAGTAGAGAAAAGCCACTGTCTTGAAATTTCATGCTATTTTAGTGACTCTTTGTTAAATTTAGTATTGGATTATGGATGATATGATCAAAAAAAAACAAAACAGCAAGATTGGTTGGTCTTGTGGCAGTAGTTGACCTGCACTCAAGGTAGCCAGCTCTATGTGCAATCCAACCAACAGTCCTTCAAATGGCTGCCCAACATTAGGTGTGCCTCAGATCATACTATTCAGGAGCACAGACTGGCTTGAACTTCTCAGCCAATGTGTGTAAATGTCAAAGGAAACAAATTGATATTGTCTAAGAAAATACAGTGTGTTCTTTTATCAGGACATATATACCACCCAAGATGCAGAGATGTACGTTTTGCAAACAGGCTTGAGAATGTATGAGTTAGGAGCAAGAGTAGGCCATTCCAAAATAGCTAAGTATGATCATGAATTTCCATGTTACAGCATAAGGACTGAATTTTATTCCCTCACCCACCATGGGAATTGGACCAAATGAGGAGTGGGCAACGAGAAGGTCTTTTGACTTTGGGCAGAATTTTATGGTTTCAGGATGAGCAGGACTGTAAAATCCTGCCCTTAAATGTTGATATAGGTAGTTTAATTTTAAAAGACTCTCTTGGCTCAGTATACTCTCTGAGATGGTCCTACCTTCTTTCAAATTAATCATTCTTTCATAGGATCTGGACATCAGTGGCAATGCCCACATTTGTTGCTCATACTTAATTGCCACTTCGGGAGTATTAAGAATCAATCATATTGCTGTGGGTGTGGAATCACAAGTAAGCCAGACCAGGTATGGAGAACAGATTTCTTTCCCTAAAGGACATTAATGAACCAGATGGATTTTTACAATAATCGATTATAATTTCATGGTACTATCAAGCATTATGGGGATAAGGCAGGCAACTGGAGTTGAGGATATCATATCAAATCAGTCATGATTTTATTGAATGAAGGAACAGACTTGATGGCCTGAATGGCATCTTGTGTCTTATTGTTACTATCACTGAGGCTCGCTTCGAATTTCAGGTTTTATTAAAGAAATTTAAATTCCACTTGATATTGTGGTAGCATTTGAACTTATAGCCAAAGTAGTAACATAGCCCTCTGGATTACTAGTCCAATGACATTGCCATGATATCACCATCTGCTCCTCCTGACTCTGTTGCTTGCCACTCTCCTAGCTATCTCCTGTTTATTGTTTCTTTCAATCTCTCCTTGTAACTGCCCCTTTCACTATCTCCCTCTCCTGACTCTCTTGCTTAGTGAGCAGGAAACAGTGAGGAGGTTCACAGTGGGAAATGGCCAATGGGTTGATGAATGGGAGCACCTGAGAGATGCTGAGCTGAAGAGTTGGGAGGGGAAATTGAGGAGATGATTTGAGAGATGAAAACAGTGAGTGAGAGGGTCAGAAAGGGCAGAAGGCAAGAGAGCTAGGAAACCAGAGGATCAGGAGGAGAAGTGAATGGGGGGGCCAGGATGGGCAACAAGTGAGAGGTTCAAGAATAGAGATAGTCAGGAGTAATGGCAAACAAGAGGGTCAGGAGGAGATTGGAGGGAAGAGATTGGAAGGAGGGGATCAGGTGAGGGAAGTGGCGAGTGAGAAGATCAGGAGAAAGAAGTGTAAAACAAGAAGGGCAGGAGGAGAGGAGAACGAGGAGCTGGGAAAGAGAAGAACCAAATGAAGGGTTTGAAGGAGCAGCGAGCAAGCTGGATGGTGGAGGGAAATGACGAGCAAGAGAGTTTTTGAGTGAGGAATTGGTATGTTCGGAAAGCAAGACATAAGCATATGCAGTTACAATGTAGCTCTTGGTATTGGTGCAGTAACCAGATTTAAATGAAAATAGGAGCCAATACTATTTGAGTAAGTTCTGTTATTTGCACACTTTTGAAAAAATTAAAATGTGCTATTCGTGCATGTGGTAAATTGGGACCTCTACTCAGCTGTTAAGTTCAAATAAAATAATCTTCTGGCAGCACTGTGAAGCTGCTACTTAGCAAGCAATAACATTAGGAAGAAGTATACAGAGATGGCAGAATGTGTCATTATACTGTCAAATATTCAGAAGACTTGGATAACAATGAGGAAGATGCTTGTGAGGGTTTGAGTGCTGTTATAGTAAGACTACCCAGCATTTCCTGAGATAAAGTAAATGGATAGAGTATACATGCTATGAGGTTGCTGTGCCTTTAAGAAATGTATTTTTATTATGTTTCTTGTAGGGGATTAAGGAATATGTTTGAACATCTGCTCTGTTTTATATGGTAGGCAGTTCAAATACTGAGAAGGCAGGATAATAACTGATCTTAGCTAGGGATGTAATTGTTTAAAAAGAGTTAATGTATTTTTGTTTACTTAGGCTTCCCTGGCATTTCAGAGCAATGTTTTGATTAAGGCAAAGTACTGTGTGCAGGAATTTGAAACAAAAACAGAAAATATTGGAAAATTTCAGCAGGTCTTATAGCATCTTTGGAGAGAGAATAGAGCCAACATTGAGTCTGGATGACTCTTCTGAAGTAAAACATCATATCCACACATTAATGCCAAAATAGCAAATAGTTGGGGTCTAGTCTAATTTCACAATATATCTTGGGGTCTCTGATCCCATATCCTAACAAAACTGAGCTTCTTCAAATCTGTCACATTGTTATTAAAAAGAAGAACCACTTTGCTTCTCTTCACCACCTGAAACAAATTGCCAACTATTCACTCAATCTATGACTCATTCAGCCGTATTCTCTTGTTGGCCTGTCCCTTTCTCCCTGTAAGTTACATGGTCTAGCTTGTTCATCTTCACAGTCAATGACCTGCTACATCCCAGCTATTAACCTTGTCTGTCCTTCAAATTCCATCTTACAGGACACTGAGTCACTATTAGGTTACTATTTCCCCGTAAGTAAAACCTCCAAAGGCAGATATGCTTATGTCTATATGCATGTTTCCAGAGGTAAGATGAGATGTAATTAATCTACTTCTGGCATAATTGTACGTTCTTCACACCCTTCCTTCAGATCTCCCTTTCCATTTCCAGTATGTAAAACCCTCAAATTATTAGGAGTTTGGCTCCCCTCAAAGTAGATCTGGTGAGAGTTTTTAGATATGTTAGCAAAGTTTAGCTATCTGGCAGATCACTAGCAGAGAGGTAGTACCTTCAATTACCCCATACAATTGGCAAATATCAGTCAAGGTGCAGGGGTGGGAATCTGTAAACATGAAGTTTTTGATACTCATGCAGAATAGAAACTTGGAATCAATGGAGATTGGCATGGCAGATGGGTGAAGATTCACCTTCCTTCATAGGGGAATATTTGGATCCACCCACAAGGAGGAGATGAATTTCTAATAAAAAACAACTCATGATCAGCTCTCTTACTCAGGAGGCCAATAGATATATGCTTGTCCTCCATGTGTTAAAAAATATACTAACAGCCAATTTAAGAATGACAGTTGTGTTCGCAGTCTGGCAGGACATTTACACATGCTGGAAGCTACATATATTAATATACACACCCTTATTGTTTGCAGACAAAGGGCCTGTCTGCAAACAGGCCTTTCTATTTGCAGACAGAACAGGCCTGCAAACCGTTCTGCAGGCTTGTTCTGCCTCTTTAAGGGGCAGGTGTTCATGGGTTAGGGGACCCTCCTGGGGCTTATCAGGAGGAAAGATGCGAACTGGTAGAATAGGAGAGAATCTTTTGTATGAGACCGGGTGCCAGTGGAACTAGATCTGTACCTGCATTCAGTTTGTTTGTATATAGATTTATCTTTCCTTCAATAAAGCACTGTTGTGATTCAAAGCTTCCTCATGCTACAACATACGCACATTGCGGTGTTTCAGCAAAAACAAAAGTAATGATAGCCATTCGCTGGTTCATTCTGCAGGGCAATGTATTAACCAATTTGAGTCAAATTGCCTAGTTTAAATTTCAAACAATGTTTGGTAATTAACTATTAGTCACCATCAACTGGTGCATTTTCCACTAACAGCTGTACCAATCAGAGCCTACTTGCCAACTAATCATTAGCCTCTTCTCATTCAATATAAAATTGCTGTTTCCCCTGGCACTAGCTTGTGATTGTCCTGATGAGTGCAGATAAAAAGCTTTGACAAAATGTCCTTTTTCAGCAATGTATGGCTGTGTTTGAGGAGGAACCTGGACAACAATGGTTACATAATTTCAACAATTTCCACCAGTAATAGATTAGCAGTATGCACCCCTAGTGGAAGACATGATTATGTGCCCCATAGCTGATTCAGTGCCCTTTTAGAAACTGAACAAATTCTGTTGGAATCGATACTGGAAGGCAATAGTGAGCATGATGCTACAAAATGCCTAGGATTGCATTATGACTAACCATAGGATGCAGAAATGAATCCAATACCAATTTAAGCCAAAACAATGAGTACTTCATAATGCAGTTTTAAGATTTGAAAGTTGAGAACAAGACTACTCTTTATTTTATGCTTTATATGGTATGATGAATAGAACAACATATTCACAATAAGAGCATCTGGAAGTCTTGACTTCAGTTCGTGTGATACACACATTTAATGAAGCTCCCATACATTTTATACAAGAGCTCTTTGAGTCAGTCTGGGCATGGATCTGGAAAATGTGTCTTGCCAGATTATCTGACGTTTTCACACTTGCACATTGGAAGATCTCACCTATACTGTCACACTTTGCAAAAACTCAGTAAGAATTTAGCAACACCAATTATTAATCCAACCGATTTATTTGATAGTAAAATGGCGAGCTTTCAACACTCCCGTGTCTTCATCAGGCAAGTGCAGTGTTCTGGTCTTGCCTGATGAAGACACGGGAGTGTTGAAAGCTCGCCATTTTACTATCAAATAAATCGGTTGGATTAATAATTGGTGTTGCTAAATTCTTACTGAGTTCTTACCACTCCAATCCAACGCCGGCATCTTTACATCACACTTTGCAAAAAACATACATATATTAGATATAGATATTATCTCTAAATGGTATGGGGAAAGAAACAGAAGTCAATTTTAATAATTGCTAGTGGCAGTCATAGGAGGCTTGTAAATTTGTTGGATGCTTTATCTGTTTTGCTGAAACATTTACTGCAATAGTCAATATGAATGATAAGATCAACATTATACTGTCTCTTGGGTATTTGTACTATTTTTGATTCCACAAGCAATCATTGATAAAAAAAAACTAAATCATTCACTATCATTCCATTCGAGAGTTCTAATTTTATTATATCAAAAATGGCTGTATGGAAACATTAAAACGACTTCAGTTCATGGTTGAGGTATTAAACTGGCAAGCAGCCAAGGGCACTACAATTATCTTTAAGCTTTAAATGTAAAAATATTTAAATGGGTTATACTTCACTGTAGGCATTAGCTTGATAATGTGCTTTTATTCTCTGAGATTTCAAGAAAATTCAAGTACTTACATTCTGTATCTGGTGCTTTAGTTTAACTAACCAGACAGGTTTAACAGACCTGGAGTCAAACTCAGACTGGTAAATAACTAAAGCTGTTTTACAATGCATGGCGTGATTCACATTAAAGTATGGAATGCTGTTTTGCCTCCAATCTCTGCATGGGATTTAGGATAATGCTATTCATTTATCAGTCTATCACCTTAACTTGCTAGTGACAGAGCAACTGAACTGGCCTGAGAATCAAATGTTCTATTGTGAGATATTTTCTTTTACTTGAGTTCACTTTGCAATTGCCTTGAATTTGGAACACAATTCAAGTTGAAGATTGAAATCCTTTCCAAGCTTTGGTCTGTTGCCGTTTTCCAAAGTTATTCTTATAAAGAATTGTGTACGAGCCTATTTTCACGTGTGTTTGCTAATGAGACTGGTTGCTTACTGCTGAGAACAGCATGTTAGTTTTGGCAGGCATGCTAATTTTAGCGCAATTATTACCAGGCTGTATTTTCCACGTAGCTTGAGACACATTATTGTGTTATTCCAAATTGGTTACAAACATTAATTAAGTTATAAGACAGCAAATCTAATTCAAATAACTCAGTCTATGATTTTATACATTTTTGAACATTTTAAACATAGGTGCCAGGAGTCCAATTTTACTTTTTGATATTCTTCAGTAGCATACACCAGCACTTTGTATCAAGATAGGATTCTAAAGTGATGAAAGAAAAAAACTATTAAATAAATAGTTAAAAGGAAGATGGAGTAAAAGAAACATAATTAATGGAACAACTAACAAATAAAATAAGAAAGGAACGTAGCTGTTAATATCTGCCTTTTTACTTCACTGTCTATGTAGCATATGTACATTCTCTCCATGTCTGCATGGCTTTCTCTGGATGCTCTGGTTTCCTCCCACAGTCTGAAAGACATGCTGGTTGGGTGTATTGGTCATGCTAAATTCTCCCTCAGTGTATTCGAATAGGCGCTGAAGTGTAGTGATTAGAGGATTTTCACAGTAACTTCATTGCAGTGTTAATGTAAGCCTACTTGTGACACTAATAAACTTTAACTTTAAAAACTTTTAAAAGTTGATTTGAAAACGAATGCTGCTTATGAAGGTTTATGGCTTTAATATTCAGATATGTCCAGTTAAGGAAATGGGATCCTGTGCTGCATGACTTGATAATTCTCAATAACACAAATAACATACAGGGAATGAAAGCTAAGGCATTCCTGAGTGAAAACATCCCCAGCATAACTGAGCGTAATACAGATTAGCTGGATGAAACTGTTCAACATCTAAGTTTAGAATGAGCAAGAAACAGCACATAAGCAACACTGACACATTTGTGCCTGTAACCATGTAGGCTGACTTTCAGGATGCACTGACGAGCAACATGTAGAGAGATATTTTTCAGCTGCAAGAAGGATTGCTGATTTCAGACTAGTGTCAGTGGGTAATCAACTAGAAACTTAACTAATTCTAGGAAGTATGATAGAAGCCCGAATGCTCAGTGTCAAAAATAGTACATTCTGTCCTTGCAGATATTTGTCTGTCATATGATCTGGATATGGAGTTGTCACTGTTGAAGTCATTGTTCTTTATGTCCTCTTTCATACTTTCCTTATAGCCAAATGCATCTCTATACTTTTAGAAGAAATGACCTATGGGAAAAATGGAAATGTAGCCATTTTTTTCAGCCATTATTATACCATAGAACATGACTATCTTATAGAACATAGAACAT